>RJWJ010002188.1:0-106918 GCA_004363605.1 Indri indri
GGATCGCATGTTCTTGAAAGGGCAATCAGGTTTTTGATAAGCAGCTCATATACATGGGAGCGAAGACAAGGTTCTATCTATAGACCTGACATGAGGCAAGCTGTCTCTTTTTAAAAATGATTTAGAGGCAGCTGGCCTCTAGTCTGCTAGTCTGTTGGTGTCTAGCTTGGCTATTCATCATCAGAGGCAGGAATCTCTGCCCATTTTCACAGAAGGCACGTGTCTTCCTACTGGAAGATCTTTCTCCAGGAGTGGATGGGTTCAGGCCAAGGTCTCTGCTCGAAACATGGAGACAGAACTCAGCACTATTTATATCACGCTAGAACTGACTCAGTGCCCTTGCCCGTTTAACCTGCTTGTCTTCCTGTTTGGAGATGTTCTTTCCCTCCTGGCTTTTCTGCCATCTGTGACATCTCTCCAGGCAAACCTTAAGGAGAAGATGTTTTTAAGGATCACTTTATTTGTTTCTTCCTAGAAGAGTTTAAATTGTCGCCATAGTTCTAGGCGGTGGTTATATACTGCACTTCTTTCTTCTTTGCAGTGGGATTATATCAGTTCAGTTCTGCTCATTACTTTGCCTCATCTCTGGCTTCTTCATTTGTAAATCCGTCTATTATGCTAGATGCCCTTATGTCACCTGGCAGTTTGCACAGACTTTAGTGTAAATGTTCCAGTAAAAATAGCTGCCTTTATTAAGCTTTAAAACATGTGCTCTATATCATGTGAAGTGCTTTTATGAATTCATTTAATCCTCGGATAACAGTCTAAAGGACAAAAAGTATTATAATCTTCATTTTAAATAAAGGCAACTACTTAAGAGATGTTAACAACTGTCTGATTTCATACAGCTGGTATGTGACAGAGTTGGGATTTGAACTCAGATCCATCCAATTTCAAAGCCTAAGGTTGTCCTACTTTATCATATTGCCTTCCTGTGAGCTTTTGTTGGGATTATCTTTTATCACGTGGACTGCGATATTATTGTCATCTTCGTTGTGTTTTGTACTTGACAAAATGAATGCACTCTTATAGTCTTTAATGACATGGAAATTGGATTATGAACAAATAAGCTCTGAAATTGCTTGTTTCCTGATATTTTCCTTATGGAGAAAACCTAAAATGATAGACTAGACCAGAATTCTGATCTCAGGGCACTACTTGTTATCAGACACCAAACTAATCATGTATCTTTCTATACGTCCATTTCTTTATTTGTAAACTGATGGGATTGGAATTATGAATTCTTAATTCCTTTCTATCTCTAACATTTTATGATTTTCTGGTGCAGAGGGTATTTCTGCCTCACAAAGGGCTTATAAAATACACTGGAGAAAACACCAGTAATAGAAAATTCTACATTTACTGCTACTTAACTTTGTGCTCATTCAAATATCTTCATAGTGCCTCTCTCTAGAGACTCCGAGCACTTACTTAATTTAATATAGCCCTTTGTAAAATGGGTCTTCTCTGCAAATCTCAGCTCGAGGCATTTCCTTGGTATCCATACAATACATTTGCTTCTACAGAGGCTTTATTTTTTTCCCCTAAGAATTTCCTGTTCATTTAGCTACAGCCAGAGGTAAAGCTAACAAATTCGTACATCTCGTCAGAGGCGCCCAATTTATTAAATGTCTTTTAATTGGCATGGGAGCTTGCAAAATGCCCTCTGAGAGACAATGCGAAGACTTATTTCATTAAATACAAAGGCATAGAGGAGATATTTTCCTATGGAATCTGTTCTTATACAGTAGAATGGACTCTACGCCAAATTATTTAGTAGCATCTCATGGAGCTTTCCAGGTTCTTATCACAAATGTTCTCCTGTTAGGCATTCTGTCATAAATTTGAAACTACGGATTGAACAATGGGAATGAAAACCTCTGAATCCTTTTCTTTCTCTTTCTCTGTTTTTAAATTCAACATTATAATTGTGGCAGAAAGTATAATTAGTAACTATTAGTGTGCAGTCCACGCTAATCTCATAAAATCTCAATCATCCATCCAACAATTAGTCACGTGTCTTCTATGTTCACTTCTGTATCCCCAGCGCTTAAATCAGTGACTGACACATAGGACAAACCCAGTGAAAAATACTAAATTAACATGCCAAGCATCATGCTCCTGTTAAAGTATTAAGCATAACTGACATTGGCCCAATCCTTACAAAGCTTATAGTCCAGCAATTGTTTATTCTCACACACACCTCTGTGATTAGTTCATTGCAAAAGACACATATCTTTGAGAGTGTAGAAGACAAAAGTCTTACTTGGTCTAAGGAGTTCAAAGAACGCTCCTTTGAGGAATTGACTTTTGAACTAAAATGTGACTAAAAATTGACCATTGAGCAGATGCAGGAGAAAAGGCATTTAAGATACAGGCAAAAATAAACAAAAATACAAACAAAGAAAACTAAGTGGGAGAAAACACAGGTTATTCAAGGCTAACAGAAGGATAGTGCAGATAACAATCAAAAGAACAGCATGTAGAGGCAGGGACCAAACCATACAGGACTTTATGGGTCCTTTTGCAAGTTATTGAGGATATTTCACTTTGTGCTAAACAATGTAAGGTCACTAAGGCTTTACAGCTAGAAAAGAGAAGTAGACTAGGAGAGAGGAATGACAAAGACATCATTAGATTTTTATACTGAAAAGACTATATTGACTACCCATTGGTGAATATATGGCAAGAATGGGAAGAATGAGAGTTAACAGGCAGTCATGGCAATTAAGGCCAAAATATCAGTTTGATGTAGGGCTATGGCTGTAGCAATAGAACTATTTGAATAGATTTAGGATGTAACTGAAGGGTCAAAATTTGGACTTGACATTATATTTTATATAGAGGGGAGAGGAAGGAAGATATCGAGGAGGACTCCCAGGTGTCTGATTAAGTAATCGGTTCATTGGTGGTGGCATTTTCTGAAATAAGGAAGAGAGCCAGATCTGGGGTTAGATCACGAGTTCCTTTTTCTACATTGATTTGATATGGCTTTGAGTTTATTACTCCTTTAGGAATACTGAGTACAAAAGTGGATATCTGTGGAGCAAAGGATGAAGGACGAGTTGGAGCCATGATGAATTTGGGAATCATCATCCCATGGATATAAATAAATTATAATAGAAATGGAAGAGAGAAGAGTCCCCAGACCAAACATGAGGCATCTTTATTTAAGCTGGTTAGTTGAAGAGAATGACTGGAAGAGAATGATTTAGCATGCAAAAGTTTTGAAGGAGTATCAACTACAAGGATATGAAGCGAGCAAGAGAGTGTAGAATCATTAAAAGCAAAGAAAAAGTGTGTTTTGGGGGAGAGAACAGTCTATAACCATTGATTAGTCAAGTAAATAAAGAAGTAAAAAATATCTACTTGTAGCTATGATGATAAGTATGTCATGTGTAACTGTAACTGAGCTGTATCTGTTTATTTAAGAGATAAATAAAGTTGAATTTAGTGAATGGAAAGTGTGGAAATAGAAGCAATGAATGGAGATGCCAATTTATAGATATGTACCTGTGATGGATGTTAAAATATATTTATAATTTTTTATGCAATAAAGTATAGTACACATGATCTCCAGTTATTACTTCACAGACTCCTTCTTCATTACAGAGTAAGAGAATTTCACGATGGTAAGATGTACACATTCCATTATAACCAAGTGATCAAATTTTGTTATCACCAATAATGGGACCATCTGATATAATACAGGTACAATAAGAAGCATAGAACATTATCTATGTCATATTCTTGCCAAGAATGTTTAACCTGAATCTAATCTTGAGGAAACAATCATAGAGTTCAGACTGGGAAAGTTTTCCATGGCCTGGACTCTTCAAGAAAGTCAATGTGATAAAAATATAAAAATGTGGGAGAAATGTTCCAGAAACTAGAAACTAGAAATTGCATGGAAAATGCAATCTTAGTTTGATCTTGAAAAATAAAATCAGACATAAAAGATTTTTGGGGGGGTAATTGGATAAATTTGAACATAGACTATAATAAAGTGGTGTGTCTACATTAATTTTCTCAAGCATGATAATGTTATTATGATTATTGATGGAGAATGTCCTTTTTCTTAGAAAATAAATGCTGAAGTATTTAGGGATAAAATGTGAGATTTGCAGCTTATTTTCAAAACAATTAAAAGTAAGAATCTTGAACTGTAGTTTTACCTTCTTTGATTCCATTTTAATTTTTTTAAAAATAAAATTGCAGGTGTACTGACAATATACTCTCTCAGCTTTTGTTTGTCTAAGGAAAACCTTTATTTCTCCTTCATTTTTGGAATATATTTTCACTGGGTATAGAATTGTGGGCAGACAGATTTTTTTCTTTCAGCACTTTAACGATATCACCGCATGTTCTTACTTGCATGATTTCTGAAGGGAAGTGTTCTTTTGTATTTGTTTTTCTGTATGTATGCATGGTTTTTTCCTTCAAGATTTTCTGTGTGCCTTGATTTTCTGTTTGAATATGACAACTATATATATATATTTAACTCTATATATAAATTTAAATATACATAAATATATTTATATTTAACTTGATAGGTGTTCTCTGAGTTTCTTGGACCTGTGATTTGGTTTCTTCCATTAATTTGGAAAAAAATCTTGCCCATTATTTCTTTAAATCCCGCTCCCCTTCTTCTTACTCTCTTAGCCTTCTGAGATTCCAATTACATGTATATTAGAAAGGCTGACACTGTCCCATGGCTCTTGGATGCTTATTTCTGCTTTATTCATTCTTCTGTGTTTTAGTTTAGAAATTCCTATTGACTTATCTTCAATTTCACTGATTCTTTCTTTGGGTATGTCAGGTCTACTAATGAGACTACTGAAGGCTTTCTTTATCACCATTACTTTGTTTTACATTTCTAAGATATCTAATAGATTTTTACCATCTATCTATTGAAAATAGCCTGTTGATGATGCATATTGTCTATGTTTTCCAGTAGAGTTTGAATATATTAATGATGGTTATTTTAAATTCCCTGTAGGATGGTTCATATGTGATTCTAGTTCTGTTGATTGCATTGTCTCTTGGTAATTATTTTTCTCCTTGTCTTCTCATGTGCTTTATAACTTGTTGAAGCTTTTTATCTAATGCAAAGCTGTAGCAACTGAATAGTATAGGAATGAGCATCCTTTTACTTCTGTTAAGCATTCAGTGGGGGAGTTTGAGTCAATCTAGCCAGGAGTTGTGCTGGGTTTAGGTTTGTTACGCTTACCCTCAGTGCCCCACTGACTTTTACTTCCCTGGTTGATACTTGCGTTTAGGGTGAGGATGGGTTTGCCAGAGGATCTTTTCTCAACTTCTGCTTTACCCCTATCTTTAGGATCTTCTCTTTGTACTACATCTCAGACAGGGTCTCTCCTCACACATTTTTATAACTCCCAGAGCTGTTTTCCACTGAGAGATGTCACTCAAGGCTTTTCAGCCTGGTGGTGAGAGAGGTGTTTTTGTTCTGATTAAGCCTCAGCTTTAAGTAAATGCTGTGTGCCTAGCTTTGAGGAATGTGGCTATGTCAGTGTTCCTACGCTTCCCCCAGCTAAAATTCTGAAAAGGAGATAGGTTTTTTTTTGTTTTTTTTTTTTTCATGTTGCCTATCTCCAGCTGCAATGATTGTTCCTTCTCCAGTTCCCTGAGGCACTTTCCCCTGCAGTTTAAATCCTCTGGTCCAAGAAGAAATAGGGGAGGGGAGGTGAGCAGGGTTTCTTGCCTTTCCTGCAATGGCTGCTATTGTCTTCCCCTTGTCTTGTACAGTGATGATTTTACCAAAGTCATTGCTTGTGAGTTTCTGGTGAGGTATAAGGAAAGAGCCTGCTCTAGGTGCAAATGTCTCTTACATTTCTAGCCCAAAAGGTTTCTATTTTGAGAATCTACAAGTGAGTGAGAAATTGTTTTATATTTACCGCCAACTGAATCACATTCCTCCTTTACCAATTTGTCACTGGGTAGGGAAATGCTGGCTTACCCTCTTTCCCCAGAGATACATGCCTTTCTTTAGATTATGAGATAGTTGATGGATTACAGATAGCTGTGATCTCAGCCCTCTGACTGGTTCAAGAAAATTTTTAAATTTTCAAATAGCCCAATTCTTTTTGCTATTCTAAGAGTGGACATAATACTTTTTTCCAGCTTTGTGCATCTCAAGCAGAAACCAAAAGTCTTTGCAACTTACTTTCAAATAGTTCAGGAAAAAAATGAAAAGAGAGAGAGAGAGAGAACATACAAATGTAGCAAAACATTAAGAATTGATCAATCTAGGTGAAGTGAGTATTCACAATACTTTCCATTTCTGCGTTGCCACATATGTGGTGCTCAGTTTTGTTAAATGTAATTAAGACCTAATCTGATGAATGATGGTATTATTCTTATCATTAGTCCCAACCAAATTGGGTGAATAATTTTTTTTCCTTTCTAGTTTGCCATTGTCTCCCTAAGATACTACTCCTGCTAACTATATGTTAAAAATCTATGTTTACTAAATATTTTATATACTTATCCCACAGCAGTCTTTCAAATAGAATAGAAATGCTTTTGTATAAATTCATCACTCGTTGAAGGAGTCAGCTAAGAGGAAAGAGCATTAGATTTGTAAGTAGAAAAGATAGGCTTAAGGCTTGTTTCACAAATATTTATGGAGATTCTACAATGTTCTATTGATTGTGTAAGAGGAGGTTTGGGAGAGAACAGTAGCTGTGCTGCCTATTAGTCCGTTGAACTTGCACAAATTTACGTTGTCTTAGCCTTGGTCTACATCTCTGTGAAGTATAGACAACAATACCTACTTTTCTGTGAGGGTTAAATTCCCTGGTATATGCTAAAGTATTTTGTTAATCATAAACAAATTACCTCAAAACATATTATTATAATTTCATTCTAGTTGCTCATTTTTATTCACTTGTTTAGAATTGTTTTAATTTTTTTCTCTGCATTTCTGTATTGTCCTTGGCCTTAGTTTCTTACTTTATTTTATTACGACTGCTTACAGTGTTACAGTCATTTACAACTTCGTGTTAATCAAAACCATGAATTTCAGCAAAGGCAACAGTCCCTGCCTAGTCTGTGACCTTTTTTCCCTTTGATTCTGGCATCTGAAAGCTTTTTATACATTCTAATTCTCTTCCATTTTAATAGCTCTGTGAAGCCATACTATTTTCTTTGACTGATAAGATCACTGAAGGTGACCTGATTTTCTCCAGAGATGCACAATGAATAAAACACATCCCCCCCCAACACACACTCACTTACCCACATCCCACAAAGGGGGAAAAATCTTGGGTTGCTCTTTCCATAGAGATCATATGAAAAGGAACCGACTTCTCAGATATCATGATTATACGTGCATGATCAAATTATGCAAGCTGCTTTATTTATTATTCTAAATCTTAGGGGGTTTTCTTGTTATTTTATCCTGTTTTACATAAAATTGAACAGCAAAAGTGGCAAAACAAATGTAGCATTTGTTTTTGTTTTTGTATTGTGTAATGAACTCTGATAATAGAAACACCTTAATTTGGGGGGAGGGGTGCATCTTGTTGAGACACATTATGTATAGAAATATATTTGAATACATTATGTATAGAAATGTATTTGTGAGTATGTGTGTTTCCAGGTACTACATTTCTGTGGTTTTGAGTTTGCAAGGTGACCTCTTTCTATCTAAGTATGTGCCCTGCACATAGGGTACCCTATCCTTGTGACTTGTTTGTGTCATGTTAATGACTCATGGCTTAAACAGCTAGGTTAATCATGAGTGTGGAAAATTGATATTTGAGAGCATTTTATTCTGCTCAGTCAGGCTTTTTCTTTATAAAGAATCTAAACAGTAATAACATTTACAAAAACTACTGAATAGAATATTCACTGTGTATCTATGCCACACACTCCACTGTAAAACACTTCCTGTGCCCCCCATCGCCCTAACAACCTCACTGCCTAAACCCCTATCCCCACACAATCACTATGGGACATCTCTTCCTTTTGTTCAGGGACTGTACTATTTTTCCCCCTTAATCTTTCTACTTTTCAAAGCTTTATACTTTGTAGGCATTCAAAATATATTAATTTATTTCAAGACATTTCCATATTCATTCATTTTACTAATATTTCCTTAACTATTTCCAGCTATTCTTCTAAGCATCTTGTTCAAGAATGGTGGAAGAATCTACTCATCGTTTTATCCCAGTATCCCAGAGAGACAAATAAAACTAACTCAGCATCCCTACGCGTGAACTTTTAGTAATGATATTTCCCCATCAGAGTTGGGGTCCAATGGTGAGCATATTTGTTCTCCAGATTTCAAGGAGCTACTCCGTTTACCTGACTTTCCACACAGTTTGTTTCCACAGAGTCCTAGAGAAGTGAATCACGGAGGCCAGGTTACTGTTCTCTGAAGTTACCATAGAACCGTAATTACTCTAGTTTATTTTGAGCAACTCCTGTTGAATCTGTTCTTATTCAAATTAGTGGCAGCATCCTGAGCAAGGAGAGAAAATATGTAGCTATAGTGAGTATTCTCTTAGTTTGAAACACAGCATTAATCAGCATTCTGTTTTAAAATAAGGGCAAGTATTTGCTCATATTCTACTACCATTTTCCCTTGTGTTTTTTTTTTTGTTTGTTTATTTGCTTTTAACTTCAGAAATGTTAAAAGCATAACTCATATACAAATTGTGCATATATTTATACCATATATCACACATTTCAAATGAGTAAAAGAACAGGAAATTGACGGAACATGCCTGAATGCCTGTGGTATAAAATTATATTTCAGTCCCAGCTATAAAAGTATAATCCAGTTGAAATGTTTATCATGCATCTATGAATATTTTTTCTTGCATGCATAATGGTGTTGCATGGACAGTTTAATTTCTTTTTTAAAAAAAGTAATCCCGGAGAGATTCGTCTATAGCTTTTCAACAGATATAGCTGAAGAACAGCTCTGTAGGAGTCCAAGTTGAATACATACGATGTATTGTCTCAAATTATTTTTTAAATTTTAATTGTATTGTTGACTTAACTAACTGAAAAGCACTGATGTAATTACACAGATATAGCCTCTTTTTTTTTTTTATGTGAGCTAAAGCTTGCAATTTTTTAAAAGACCGAGATGAACTACCTTTATGCACAGGAATAAGATTTAAAAGGCAACATATAAGGCTGCTAACTTCATACTGAAATTTACAGTGTGTAGAGAAAGGAGATTCATTCTAATATCAAGATTATTGTCAGAAAAGTATAAATGTGGTGAAAGGAAAATCAGAGTAGAGGAATCAAAGGCACCTGTGAATCGGAACATATTAATGTGTCCAATTCTCCTATTAAAGGATAATGCAATTTGTTCAAGAGATACCACAGCTTAATATCTATTATTGATCAATTTGTAAGTTGTATTGTATGAAAACTTTGTAAGTAAAAATTTTAAATCAAAAAAGAAGTGGATTGATTCGAGGATGGGGTAGCCAGGCTTTTGGTCATGACCATATTTTTTTCTAACATTAATTAAGACAAGAACTAAACGGTTTCCCAAAGACCGATATTCTATTGACTGGACAGTATACAACTGGATTTTTTCAACCCTTAATGTCACTTATTTTGTACACAGTTTGGACACAGCCCCACTTTTTCACATAAATGTTCGTTATTTTTTATAAAAAGGGTACTTCTATGATTCGAAGCCCTAATTCTGTTTCTGACAACCTTCCAAGAGAACTGTTTTCTGAATCACGCCATTGATTTTCTGTTGCTGCATAATAATATTACCAAAACTATAGTGGCATAAAACAAAACACACTTATGATGTCACAGTTTCTGTGGGTCAGTAGTCTGGGCACACTTCATCTGAGTCCTCGGCTTCAAATTCTCATCTGAAACCTACAATCGAGGTGTCAGCCGTGACTGGGTTTTCATCTGATGACTTGACTAGGGAGGGTTCTGCTTTCAAACTCATGTGGCTGTTGGCAGAACTCAGTTCTTTGCAGATTGTTGGATTGAGGGCTTTGGTTCCTAGGTGACAGTTGAAGCTAAAGGCCAACACACAAGTTCTTCCTACACAGCTACTAGTTTCATTAAGGTTTGCAAATTGAGTTGGCAATCCAGACACTCTAACAAGATGGAAAGTACAACCTTATGTACCTAATTGTGGAAGTGGCATCTCATCCCCTTTGCTGTGTTCTATTCGTTAGAAGCAAGGCAAAGTTCCCACTCACACTCAAGAGCAGGGCATTTGACAAGGATATGAATACCAGGAGGCAGGGTCATTGCTGGTGATCACAGAATCTTCCTAGCACACTTGTCATGCTCTATAATTGATGATTTGGTATTTTTTCCAAGTGAATACTATAGAAGTACCATAAAAGAAATAATATATGTCACTAAATGTAGGCCTGACCCAGAAATTACAGTGAAGATAATGCTTATGTGATAGGATGGGAAAGTTTCATTATTATTTGCCTTGCCTGTTATCAAAAATTCTAATGATGTTTCACTGAGAAGAATGTTCTTTGAGAAGAGTATGTATCATAAAGATGCTTCCCTTTAACTTAATTGTGAATATTGGCCTATGAAGTCAGATATTTGTTATTATGGTAATGTCATATTTGAAGAACACAAATTAGAGTTAAAATACTGAACAAACCGAAGCCCAAATTTGGGACTAGCCCTAGTATACTACCATAATATATCCAAAATATACATTGGAATACTATAAAGACTGTCCATATGGATGACTGAAAATAAGTAATAGCTAGTTGCATGGTCCTAGAAAATGATTCAGGTTGCTAACTGTAGACTAAATGAAACTTACACAGCTTGGGCATTAAACATGTGTTTGAGGGGACAAATCTTATGACACAGTGTGTTATTTACTAGAACACTTTCACTATTGGTATTTCCCACTAGAAATTCAAATGAAGGAATCATGGGGGAAATAAAATTAATGCTAACATATAAGAATGTGTTGGTTGTGTTTACAGCATTAGGAACAACTATTAATCGTTTTAGCATTATATTAACATACATTTGGTGTCTATTAGAGGAACGAGCTGTTCTAACTACTAGAGACAGTAAAAAATAAGATATATAATCACTTATGTATTATCATTCCATTAAGTAGCAGTTATACTGTAAAGAATCACTTCTGAAAGTTGCGGAATAATCATTACTTGTGAAATCTTTACCTAAATTTATTTTCAGATATTCAGATGGTTCAGAAGTTAACAGAATAAGTCCTATGGGATACAGTTACCTCAAAATCCTTTCTTAAAATTATTGGATTTAAGAAGATGCTCCATATTTTGTTTTTTTAAAAAATTTATATTTATTTCAGTAGTTTTTACATTTTGGAATTTTTATTTCTCCCACATTGCAAATTATTTGTTTAAAAAGAATGTTTCTAAATTACATGAAGACAAAATAAAAACAAAAAAGTACAAAACAGTTACTTTGATGTAATGAACAGCTTTGATTGTACAAACACCGTAAAAGGGTGTTAGGAACCTCCAGGGGTTCCAATTCCACAGTTTGATAACCACTGCATTAGCGTAAAACCACAGAAGTATGAAATACGTTGTGCATGTTGGTATGGTTAAAGGCCACTGAGTGTGCTAATCGATGTTGCCCTGGCATGTGTCCAGCTTCTGTAAATAGAATTCATGGTACAAATGAGGTAGTGTGTGTAAAGAAAGCACTTGCAACAGACACAATAAATGTTATCTGTTAGAAAAGCTATGTATAGCACAGTAATCGAGAGCACAGACGAAGACTTCATCGATTCAAATCCTTGCTCTGCCCCTCTGTAAACTTAAATAAATTGCTTAGTCCCTGTACCTCATTTCTATCCTTTGTAACATTTGAGTTGTTAATAATAACAACTCATGAAAGTTATTATAGAAGTGAAATAAAAGTGCTTTGCACACATTAAGAACAATATATTTTTCTAAATTATTATTATCTAGTTCCTAGGGACAGATGTAATCTTATGAATAAATTTTAGGGCTTTGTTACTTTCATTTATTTAAAAAATATTAATTAATTCATCTACTGAGTTCGAACCACTGCACCAAATAGTACAAGGAATGCAAAAGGGAATAAAAATGTGATTTTCGTGATGGCAATGTTTATGGTTTAACACAGAAGATAAGGTATTTGCATATATGTTAGTAATATCTACAAGAAAATGAAAGACAGCATAAAATACTAAACTCTCAGTGAAGGAAAAAGTTAATTCTAGGTATTTATGGAAGAAGGCATTTTGAGCAGAACCCACGTTGTTAGCATTGAGCCATAGAGATGGCCGATGTTACTAAAGGGTTACTTATCATTCGAAAAGCGATTTAAAGATCTCTGTTTAACATGGAAATGTTACATACTTTCAGACATCAGTGTCAACTCAAACCCGTTTTCACAGCTGACTTCACACACTCCAACTACTCTCTTAAAATGACTTAGGAGAGAAAATGACCCGTTTCACTTTGGCCATTTTGAGAAACTTTCTTACACACACACACACACACACACACACACAGAAAAAAATTTTTCATTTCGAATAACCCAAGTATTGGGTCTCATGGATTGACTGGCAAAATCAATTCCAAATGCAAGTCATTTTGCTACTCTCCATCCCACTTAGGTGTTTTTCTTTCTGGAATATTTCCTGTGAGTTAAGGCTCTTTCATCTTTTATTTGCAGTGTGAAAACCAAAATTGGTGCCTCTTAACTTCTAATTTAGCTTTCTGAATGGGAAAGAACCTACAAATGGTGTGGAAAAGAGTACCGCTTGGTCTACCTGGCTGGAGACCTTTTTACAGTGTGGATGGAGCCCCTTTCTCCAGGGTTAAGTGGCTGCCACATTCAGTAGCCTTTCCAAAGTCACTTGGCTCTATTCTTTTTTTTTCTAATAAAGGTTTTTTTTTTTTTTTTTTTTTTTTTTTTTTTTTTTTTAAAAAAAGAGGTAAGATAAACTGCCCTTGACAGTATGGTTTCTTCCCCTTCCCTCTGCCTACATACAGATATAAAAGAAATCTTCCCATCTATAAAGGTCCATTTCATGTTACCTAAGAGGAAAAGAAAGGTTGAAGAGTGAAGCCAATTAGGGGAGATGGGAGAAGAGGTAACACCTCCATATGTCCTCCTAAATGGCCCAACAGTGAGGATTTTTACCTTTTTATCCACATAGAATGACTTGCAAAAAGCCTTTGTTGTTGTTTTTACAATTCATAGGCTTCCCACTGATAAATTCCAATGGTCGATTTTCCCCTTAAAGTGAAAACCTTCCTTTGGGAGATAAGCAAGCTCAAAAAACTGCCTGATGTCTAGCAAGTACTTTTTCTGTAGCCCACATCAGTTCTATCCATACATACAATGTTTTTTTCCATTCCTACCTCTTCACCCCATGGCTTACAAGCCTTTGAGCTGTGGAAGCCAACGAGGATGAAATAATTAAAGTTTGTGCCTGCTGTAAAAAATCATTCTCCATGGGCCCTGTTTTTATTTGATCTTTTGTAGGAAACATAGTGTCTTGATATACAAAGTTGCAGGCCCATGGTGTCAGCCTACAAAGGCTTCATTTCCTGCTCTCCAGAGTCCTTCTGTTATTCTCCAAGTAAAAATTAAATAGATTCCCTCCTCTAGCCCAGCAGGTGTCTGGGTGTTACTTTGGATTCTATAGTTTTCATGGGGGCAGCAATAGGGAGGTGGCGGTGGTCTGAAAAGTCACAGCAGGGACTCAGCATTGCACCCACCCAGAACTGGTTACATAGTTTGTGAGGAAAAAAGGCAAATGCAAATGTGTGGTGACCTTTTAAGCACAGCATGCTGGGCAGCTGTGCAGGTCAGATGCCCCAGAAGCTGGCCCTGCCCCTACAGCCCCAGTCCCTCCTGGGCACCTGGATGGCAAGGACTCTGTATGTGCCTATTCTGTGGAAGAGGAAGTCTATACGGCTGGTCTGGCAGTCTATTTCAGATCCCACGCAGTTCCTGTGCCCTCCTCAGAGGACCGTACAGCAAAAGCCCCACTCTCCTGGGGGGGACAGCTCTGCCTCTGCCAGATGCCCCCAACTTCCTTCTGTCCTGTCCTAATGCTTATTTATTCACAAGTGCCCAGACACATGCATGCAGAAATCCTTAATAATAACCCAGTCGTCCAAGGTCAATAATCAAGCAATGCTCAATAACAACTGAAAAGCCATGCTCTCAGAACTGGAGGGAGACGTTGGCATTTCTTCATCTAAAACGTCTCCCCTCCTACTTTCCAGAATGCACCGAAAGACTTCTTACAAGCCACCGCTTTTTATAACTCCTTCCCCCCAATGATTTCTACATCAAAAACATTGAACATTCATATATTAAGGCTTGTGGAATTAGCAAGCGTTTTAACTCTTTGGAATTTGCAGAAGTTAATAATGCAATAACATTTTTAATTAAAAATGTACAGATTAATTCCATTAGAAAAAAATTAAAAGATTACTGGATACGCAGAATTAGCCACCTCATTGTACATTTGCTTTTCCTATGGTCTCTGTGGACTGGATTTTGGCTAAAAAAAAAGCAAATTTATCAATTGAGGTTTTAAAAATGCTTTCTATTTCCATAAGCCCAGCAATGAAAAATGAGAAATGATCAACACTGTAATATCAAAAGTGAATGCTGTCAATGACCAAGATAAATAATGACCAAAAATATACAGCAAACATTCTCAATTTAAATATAGAAAAAGGGAGCATTCAGTTGGCTCCCTCCCAAGCCTATGCTGAGTAATACGATGTGAAATTGTTACCACTGCTTTTCTATTAGAAATCTTCCTATCCAGCTTTCTTTATTGACCCAGCTCCCTGGTGTTTGGGCTAGGCTGCTTTTTTTGTGCACATGTGTGATTGCTTATCTGTCTAGACTAGCCTTGAGTTACTTTATTTGATTGGTATCACAGACCTGGCAGGAGCTTCACCTTTGGCATGCAGATGTCCACAGATGATGTGAGAAGAGATTGAAAAAGGCATTTGCTGAAAAAAAACAAGACTCAGCATGAGTTGACTGCCATCTAGCCAGGTGTAGCTAGAATTGATCTATTAGACCAGAAATTATTATATCCACCTTGCGATTTCAGAACAGCCGTGCGCTCCAAGCTTATAATTGTTGGTGCCATAAGAAACAACGTATCTGAATTCTAGTCTCCCGTGAACTGCCCCCACCCTACTCCCACCCATTCTGTCTCATTTCTGAAAGACGTTCATGGCAGTTATCTCTATGTTGTTTTGTATAAATGAATCTTCAGACAGCATCACGTCTGCTTAGCTCTGGGTCCTTTGAGGTCAGGGCTTGTCTGATTCTTTTCTGAATCCTTGGAGGCGCCTACCGCACTGACTTGTACATCCTGGACACACTAAGTATTTGTTTAGTGAATGGATAAATAAAATAATCCATATAATGATTTTAGACTGTTAGAACCAGGAAGTTCAGATTATCTAAACCTGGACTAGTAATACATTGCCTCTGTTAACCACAAACCATGAGCTCTAGGGAGGCCAAGAGGAGAACTTTATTTTCTGAAAGCAGTCTGCAGACACAGCATAACCTTCTGTATAAGATGAAAGTGGCTCCTAGGAGGGGCTGGGGAGTAGGAGATTAGAAAGGCAAAAACCACACCGAAGGACAGGAGAGGGGAGAAGGGAGTGAAGAATAGAGTCTAGATTGGATGGCCTCAAAGCCCAGAATCACAAGTCTCTCTTAACTGGCTGGTTCCAGGTGGTCGGCCAGTTGGTGCCAGGTGTCCTGTTGTGGTTGGCTAGGGAATTTGCAGCTGAAGTCTATCTTGGCATTGACAACAAATTGCTTTGGCTGGACTGTAGAAAGGGAGGTCCCGTGACTCTTCTACAACATCTTTCCAAGAACACAAAGGAAGTGACGGCTCCCTCACCCAGCCTTGGCCACCTTGTTCTGTTTTAACTTTGAGGACATCACTTAGCCACGGGAGCTCATTTGGTCTGTCCGCCGGGGGTATAATTTAACATCTCCCTCGTGTTAACTCCAACTAATTAGTACCAACTGCAATGAAAAGCTTTTGAGGGTACATATCAATTCAATGGGAAAGAAGTCTGTGATGGAATAGGAATGTCTACCAAGCCTGGGGAGGAGAAAGAATGCCACTACCTCTACTGTAAGTGACTTTACCCCCAGCATGTGTTCTCTCCCCTCATTTTACAGGCAAACAACTGGACTTCCAAGCGGTAAAGTGTTTTACTATCTGCCACACAATTAGTGGCAAAATTATGATATCAATTCAGGTCTTCAGACTCTAGTTGGATTAGTCAGCTCGGGCTGCTATAAAAATATACCACAGACTGGCAGACCTAAGCAACATAAATTTATTTTCTTGTAGTTCTGGAGGCTGGAAGTTTCAGATCAGGGTGCCAGCACAGTTGGGTTCCAGGGAGGGCTTTTCTTCTGGATTGCAGATGGCGACCTTCTTGCTGCATCCTTACCTGGCATTTCCTCTGTGCTTGCAGAGAGAGACAGAGAGGGAGAGAAAGTTCTCTTGTATCTCTTTTCTAAGGGCACTAATCCCATTTGTGAGACCCCCATCCTCATGGTCTCATTTAAACCTAATTACCTCTCTAAGGCTCCACCTCCAAACATCATCACACTGAGGTTATGGCTTCAACACACAAACTTAAGGGTGCGCAAACATTCAGTCCATAGCACTAGTCATATTCATTCTCTACATCACCACATCTCTTCCCACATTATGCTGACTCTACTTCTCTTTTTATTGAGACTATCTTGCTTTTTGTATCATGCATATTTTTGTGCTTGGAGGATTACAAACGGCCTCCAGGGAATACACATGGGTGAGTTGTTTGACAGGTTATGAACTAAACCACATTGTGATCACATGCAGAGTGGCTGTTTACAAAACAGGTGCCTTTCAGAGGAGAGTTTTAAAAAAGTTTGGGAATTGAGGATATTCCTAATCATATCTCTATAGAGAAGAAAGCTAAGCTGTCAAAGAAAGCAGAATGGCACAGGGACTATTCCTTGGAGAGTGCTGCTAAGGGAGAGATGAGATGAACTATCTATAAAATATGCTCCAGACCAACCATATATCACATATAGCCTGTTCCCTCTGATGCTCGATTCACTACCCAGGGATCTCCTTCCCTTGCCCCACCTCCCAGTCTCTGGATCAGTCTTCCCAACGCGATTTATTACCCAGGCAGTAGGTACATGTTACATAAGTCCAAACGTCACTACTGGTCACTTTTCTTCTCTTCCTTGTATCAGTAGTTTTTAAAAATATATGTTACTTTCACTTTATCTCAGAGCATGGTTACTGACAGGTACTTTCAGTGTGAGGAAAGGAAGTTACCACTTGTGGCATAATACAAAATATATACTTAGTCTTTGCCCCTGGTTCTAACACAGAGCTCCTGTAATTTCGTCAGTGACAGGGGTACTGAGAGCATCTCTTGTCTTAATATGTGTTCTTTGACTTTAGTTCCAGACACAGAGCTCTGAAGATCCTGATTCCAGAGCTTGGGATTCCCTGGGTGATAGGAGCATCTTTTATTCTAATGAAACAACTCTGGGTGGGCTCCCGGATAGCTTCAGGATAAGGGCTGGCCACCAGGAAGATCAAGACATAATTACAAGCTTGGAATGTTCAGCTTCATCCCTTATCCTCCAGGGAGGGGAGAGGGGCTGGGGATTGGTTTAATAATCAATCATGTCTATTGGGTTAATATCCAATCATGTCTGTCTGAAACTCCATAAAAATTCCTAAACTATGGGGTTTGGAAAGCATCCGAATTGTGAATCCGTCCATGTGCTGGGAGAGTGGTACACTCCAACCCCGCTGGGATGGAAACTCCTGCACTTGGGACCCTTGTGAATGTCGCTCTATGTACCTCTTCACCCAACTGTTCATTTGTATCCTTTGTAATAAACCAGTAAATGTAACTAAGGTGTTTACCTGACTTCCGCTAACTGTTAGAACCAATTATCAAACCTGAAATGGAGATTGTGGAAATCCCTGCTTTGTAACCAAGTTGAACGGAAGTGTGAATACACTGGGCACCCAAGAGTTGCAGTGGCATCTGAAGTGGGGGGCAGTCTTGTGGTACTGAGCCTTCACCTTTGGAGTCTACATTAACTCCGGATAGTTAGTGTCATAATTGAGTTAAATTATAGGACACTCGGTTGGTGTCTTCAGAGAACTGGAGAATTGCTTGGTATAAAAACCCCCCATGTTTGGTATCAAAAGTATTGTGAGCAGAGAAACAGTTTTCTTTTACACTAGATTGTGATTTTGACAAACTACTGTTTAGAATTCGCATTCTGATCACAACAGCAGACAATTAGAGCATCATTTTGATTTCAGACCTAGCTAATTGGTGAATTTCTCAATAGTATTGCATTCTTCAACCTACCACCTCTTTTTGACACTTTAGGTAAAGCCTTCATAATCTCATGTTAGAAGTCTCCTAATTTTCTAACAGATAAATTCATCTAAAAGATACCCATGGGATAATATCCAAAATCCTTACATATGACCAGAAGGCCTTGCTTGCATCTCTCCCCTAGGGCACCACCAACGCCCACTTCACCAAACTGCTGATGCTTTACCAAGGTGCTGTGCTTTTTAATTCGCCTACATCTGTTTCATTTGCTGGTGCCTCTCCGTAGGATTTCCTCCATTATGCCTTTGTGGCAAACTACTACTAATCTTTCAATTCCTAAATGAAATATCTTTAGCCCAGGAAACTTTTCCCCGTCTAGCATTCTTGTTGCAGGAAACCGCTGCCTGCATGGATCACACTACATACCATTTCAGTGTTTGTAGGCAAACGTGCCTGTTTGCTGCAGGTGTATCGTGGACACTGTGCTCCTTTCCAATCTACAGAATTCAGAACTCTTTCAGAGGTCGTTCTCTTCTTCCGGAAGTAAATAGGTTTTACCTAAGTCCAGAGTTACTCAGGTTTTTTTACAGATCCGTACAGGCTGCTGGGTTTCATGTGTGCACCACTAGCAACAACGATAGCAATGACAACCATACATACCTGCATATATATATACACAAACACACATACGCACACACACACACACACGTATACACTTCCAGTATACTTACATATGTATGTGAATAAATATATATATGTACACACACACACAGAGTACAGAAAGCTTTAAAACTTAACTCAAATATAAAAATAAGACATATCTTTTTTATTCCTACCCTCCCTTATGCAGCTCGGAATCATTCAATCTCCAGTGAATTCATTATTGCTTCCTCAACATAGCAATTAAGACCCATGCATGTAAACAACTCACAAATTAAGTATGTGGAAGAGGCCAATGCATAAAAAATCTAAGGCCAGGATGGCAAGAATTTCTCCATAAAGATAGCCAGCTTCTCCCCACTGTTCCGTGGCTTTGTATATGTACATTAATTTGCCTGAAGTTACTGTATTGGCTTCATGGAACACCATTGCCACCTGCTGGCCACATTGAGCTATTAAAGTCTTGCAATTAACCAAATTATTAAGAGGTTAAAACAGTCAGCCTTTGCTGTGCTATTGTTGTAACTTACTTTTACATATTTAAACTTAGAGTGCACACAACGTGACATGGCTTGCCATTTAATGACCAAGCAAGCATAGAACATAAGCTAACCAACATTGATTGAATGGAAGTATTATGTCTTAGTAATAACGAATATAGATTTTGGTATCAAAATTAAGAGTTTCAAGTTTCAACTCTACCATTTGTTAGCTATGTGGCCTTTAATAGGTCACTTAACCTGTCTAGACTCACAGTGTTCAAAAAGGTAAAAAGTGGAATAATATCAGTGCTTTCTTCATAGAGTTGGTGTAACCATTAAATGAAATAAGAAATTTGAAATGCTTAAACAGTACCTGGCATATGGCAAACAATCATGGCATGTCCTTGAATATTATTTCTCTAGTGGTCCCTTTCTTCTGGTTGCCATCTTTATAAAGTCAATGTCTTCTCTGGGCCTCCCCTTTCTCATGAACTCTATGGGTTAATTTATAAATATGTGATGTTCCAATGACTTACATTTGTTGTATAAAGTACACTCCACCATGGTTAGTGCTCTATTTGTTCAACCTTATGTATATATGAAGCGACTCACTCTGCAAACACCGGATTTAAATCATCATCTTCCCACTGCACTCATTTAAAAAAGTCAAAGCGTAGTTAATAGTCAATAAAACACAATGATCTGAAGTGTTCAGTTCAATGAATTTTAATAATTGTAGACACCATGGAACCAGCACCCAAAACAAGATGTAAAACATTTCCCTTCCCAGGAAATTTGTCATCCCCTTTTCCTATTAAAAATAAAAATGGAATGTTTCAATTTGTGCAGGCTCTATGCTAATCTTCTCTGTATCATGCCAATTTTAGTTCATGCTATCAAAGTGGCCATTACTCATTGCATTTCTGCTTACCTCCCTTATTCTCTCAAATCCAATAGAAATTATTAAGAGAAGGGAGCAATTAATCCCAGAATGCTACTGAGCCAATTAAAGATCAGTAAACTCTTGGTGAGCATTCGCTGTCTCCCAGAATGCTTAAATGTAGAAATCTTTTTTTCATAAGATATCATCATAACATTTTTGATATTTTAAAGGGAGATGACGGGACATCTCTTAGGGAAATGGCAATGTCCATACAGAGCATCATGTTACTGAAGTCGTCACATTTCAGAATCTGATTCTGAGCTCTGTGGACTTGGAGACTGGGTTTTCTTAGTACTCTCGAAGTTGGTCAGATCTTTATAAAGAAACACTTGCTAAGCAAATTTAGAAGATGTTTATACACACATCAGAAAAAAATATTAATTTATATTAATATAATTATAAATATTATACTAATAATACATTATTGTAATAGATTTTGTTTCATTTATCAGAATACTAATATCCATTATCCAGGATACCCTGTTCCAGTCTTGCTCAACCTATATTTCATTATCACCTTCCTCCCCTCACAAAGGAGCCTTTTTAGCCCCCACCAATGAAATTTTAATACTGCATATATACTATATTTGTTTATATACTTTATATACTCCCGTACTTTATACATAGAAAATAACGTTTTGTTCACTGCCTCCAACACCCCTTAGAACCAATTTTCACCTCCTCGGGGGGTCTATTAACCCATTGAGAATGTATCCCTCCTTCCTTTTTTCCTGCTATCTGGCAGTTTGGATTATTGTATTAATATGCTTTTTTATTTTATGTATTTTTGATGCTTTGATGTCTGGGGCCTTGCTGACTCTAGAGATTGCCCTTCTAAGGGTTAGCTAGCTCCCAGAGGCAGTAAAGGACTCACCTTCTAGCACACCTTTGACATGCAAGCCAATAAACCTAGAGCCCATACCCTAACCATCCCCTTTATTGGTCTCTTACACTCCAGGCCACTGTCCACTTGCCCTAATCACTGCAGGGCCAGGTTCCAGACAACTGGAGACCTTCCTACACTCTAGAGCCTGCAGAGATGATCAAACTAACCAATCCTAAGCCTTCTTACCTTGCCTCACCTGTTCCTTCTCATGGAAACCACAATAAAGGCTCTTGCCCATGCTTTCCTTTGCTCCCTCTGCCCCCAGACCAACGCTGGTAATTTCTCATGTGGCCCTGCGTGGTGGGTCATGCCCCCTCCTCTTGGGACTTGTGAGTAACTAACTGTCTTTTCTGTGGTGGCCTTCTCCTGATTTCTTGGCCTTATAAGATCTGAATAATACTAAAACCTACATTTTAAAACACTCGTATATCAGGGAGTTGGTCGGGCAGCATGGACTCTGGATAGTCTTGAGAGATATTTGTTACAATCACGGTGAAGGCTTGTGAACTCCCCCTGTTCCTTGCAAGGTATCATCCTGAGTGACCTCCATGCTGGTGGGCAGGGCTGCAAAGTGATTAATGCATGGCCTTAGCGGTCAGACTGTTAGGGCTCGAACCCTGACTTTACCCCTTCTCAACTACGTGATCTTAAACCATTCACTTGTGCCTCATTTCCTCTTCTGTAAAATGTGATAATAATTGTGCCTACTTCATGGGTTTGCTGTGTGTATTAAGCAATCTGTGTAACGCACCACAAAGTTAGGAAATCCCTAAGACCACTCTCACTTTTGACACTGACAGCAAGTTTGGGAGGTCACCAAGGTTACCCTCGCGTTTGCTAGAAGGACTCACAGAACTTAGCAAAGCCATGACACACATCATTACAGTTTACTACAATGAAAGGATACAGATTTGAATCTGCCAAGGGAAGAGGCACAGGGGCAGAGTCCAAGAGAATCTCACACCTGGAGGTTCCACTTGTCCTTTCTGAATGGAGTTAGACAGACAGTGCTTACTTTTCCCAGCAAAGATGTGTGACAATATGCAGGGAAGCTCACCTGATCCTTGATGTCCAAAGTTTTTATTGGGGCTTGGTCATGAGACATTATTGACTGCCTCCATGGCTGAACTTAGCTTCAGGTCCCTCCAGTAGTTGAACTGACACCATGGAGCCCTTACCTTCCTGCACCATGAGGCATATTATTAGCATAGACCATCCAGAACGGCTGAAAAATCCAGACCATAAATCACACTGTTGCCGTAGAATATGTGGCATGGCGCAAGGCCACCAGGTAAAAAGCCACTCTTTTCAGGCAAGGCATTCCAAGAATTTAGAGATTACCTCCTAGGACAAAGGGCCAAACAGTTCTTTTGGCAAGGTTAATCCTTTGCTGAGCAAGCACTTACAATAGTTGCCACACCCAGTCAATGCACAATAGCATTAGTATTATTGTTTTAGTGGTCCTATGAGAATATCTCTTGCCTAAAGAGTCCTACAAAAACACTGCCAAACTCTTACTCTTCTTTTCTGGGTCTATGCAGATGCCTCTATGTTTTTAATGGCCTTTTTAGTCATCCATGAGAAAACGTAACTGATTAAAACTCATAGCCTTTGGTTAGACTTCACCCAGTTTTGCCTTCTTAGTTTACCCTTTGAATGAACCCAGTGTACCCAGCAATTTCAGACACATATTTATAGTCAACTTCTGGGGCTATTATGACAGGTGGTTGATCTCATTCATTATGCATTGGATTTTACTATTCTCACCTTTAGTGTAATCTTATTTCCACATTTTTTGGGAGGCATATCACTATATTTTCTATATTCTACACAAGACCTATACCAGATATTTCAGCAGCCAAAGAGATCTTTTTTTTTTTAATGAGAAAACACAGAGGCTTATACAAAACTCAGCAGCAAGTAATTCCTTTTCCCCCAGTCTAGAAAAGTGTTCTCTTTGTCATAAAGCAAAAAGACACAATGAAAGCTTAGATTCATATTGCCCATCTCATTATTGTTGACGCAAAACTCCAAACTAATTTGCTTGCGGTTATGGAAATATCTCCTTTAACCTTGGCGACTCAATCAGAAAGAATTTATTTTAGAGATGGGCGTTGCTTAACAGCATTTGGCATTTGCTCAGGCTGAACATACATCCACAGAGTATGACCCTTCTTTCTTTCTTTAGTGTAGTAATCTCTGCAGAAATATCACAGGAAATGTGCAGAAAACCTTGAGCATAGTGGTTGGTATAGAGGCAGTGTGCTGTGATTAGCAGTGAGGACACTGCAATTGGGTGCTTGGGTTTACCCTGGAACCAGGATACTTAGGACCTCAGCAAACTGCTTAACTGCTCTGCTGAAAAGGAGATGCTGGTGATATCACTTTCTTCTTTTCAGATCCATAAGAAGGAAGGGGTTTTTGTTTGTTTTGTTTTCTGTTTTGTTCTCTGCTATATGCACTACCTTGAAAAGTGACTAGTACAGGGGAGGCCTCAATCAATATTTGTTGTTGAATGAATGAAGGGTTGTGGTGAGCATAAACTGACCCTAGGCATGCAAAACCTTTGTACCGAGACCTGACACATCATAAGCCCTCAGAAAATATTCCTTCAAAAAACATTCGACTAGAGCAAAAACAAAATAAACTCTTTATACTTAATGAGGAATTTGGTAATAGGTTTATAGGAAATTTATTAATTTTAATATTAAAAAGTACCATTTGTGTTGTTCATTTATTATTCTCCAAATATGCAGCAAGCAATTATTATACACCATGCACTATTGCAGGTCCTGGAGATTCAGAGGCAGACAAAAAGAGCCAAAAATAAAGAATGTCTATCCATAAAACTCTCTGCCCAGCCCAAGCAGGTCTGAGTTCCCATGTGTCTATCAATGATCAATAGCTAAGGGGGAAAAACTTGTAGGACATTGAAGAAAATAAGGGATTCAGATCATTAACTTTATCATTAATCTTTTGCCATTTGTGGATCTGTCAGCTTCTCTAAAACTCCTGAGATACAAAAGCATTATCTCTGAGACAAGAGATTATTCCAAGGCTCTCCTCTTGATCACCCATGTCTGCCTGAGAAAATTTCTCAACCAGTTGTTTCAGGTGCAGACATAATTGGCTATTAGTCATTGCATTGCCGTTGTTCATTGACATACATCTCAGCGTCATCTCTCAGCCATCTGCAAAGCAAGGTCCTGGTTTCTGATTAATCTTTGGCTGGTCATTGAGGATATTGAAGCGGCTCCTGGTTAATTAGACCATTTTGTCTCTAACCTCATCCATTGTCTGGATGTAATAGTGATAGAGGTGCCAGCAATTCCAAGCACAGCCTTGAAACCTCGCTAATCAGCTTTCGTGATTTGCTAGAGGTACCATTGTTCAAATTGTTAAAGCCAAATTGTTGCGAGAGGTTATAAGTAAGTGGGCATTTTTATCTCCAAGTCAATTACACACATTTAATGAAACCTAAGGAGCTCATAAAGTTAAAGAAATAAATAAAAAAGCAGCGTCTCCAGCACTTAGTAATGTAAGTCACACACACACACACACACGCACCACATGCAACGTGATAACATAGAAACATGTGCATTTATATGGAGAGAAAGCTCACATAGAGATAAAGGGTGAAGGTTTCTGAGTTTACCAGCTGTGTGAGCATGAGCAAGTCACTGTCATCTGACTCTTAGCCTTCTTATCTGTTAAATAAAAATAATATTAATGCCTACAGGGTTGGTGAAAGGATTCCATTACATTAAATAACATTATTATGAGTTATTTCCTTAAATAATATTTTATAAGATATCTTAGGGTCTGCTCTAGAATGTGTGCTAATTACATGGTAGTTATTATTATTCTAGGAAACCACCTTATTCTCCCTAATTTGTGCAAAAAAAAAAATGGCCATTTACTGAGAATTCATATTTAAAAATAATTACCTCACTTTTACAAGGAGAAAAGTTTGGCAAGCAGAAAATCAGAGTAAAAGGCAAAGACAGGCAAGTCTTGCTCTTTCCACCAGGCTCCTTGAGGTGTGCAGTCGAGCTGTACCGGAGTTTAGGCCAGAATTCCAAGAGACGCCCGAAGGCAGAAAAAGAAGTGAATTTCATTCTGTGAAGTCCTCAAGGCTTGTCTGTCCCAGCATTTCCCCAGCTTTTTTCAAAGGATTTCTTAAAACAAACAAACAAAACAAAACAAAAAAGCAAATGAACAAAAATTCCTTGAGGTGATACCACAAACAAACAAAAAAAATTCTTCATTCAAGTAAGTTTAGAAAACACCAAGTATCAGATTTCCCCTTGAAGAATCATAATTCTTACACTGGTATTGAAAGGCCTGAGCAACCAGGAAAAACTCTAATGAAAGGAATACAAAGAGCAACATTAAATCCTTTAATACAATTTTTTGCAAATATCCCATATAACGTGTTATCACACAAAACTTTTTTGGAAAAAAAAGCTGAGCTACAGTATAGTAGGTTGAATAGAGTCCTCCACAAAATTCACATCCACCCAGAGACTAAGAATGTGATCTTATCTGGAAATAGAGTCTTTGCGGATGTAATTAGTTAAGAATCTTGTGAAGAAATTGTCCTAGATTTTGATGGCCTTAAATCCAATGGTTGGTGTCTCTATGCGAGGAGAAGAGGCCATACAGATACAGAGAAGGTGGCAGTGTGAGGATGCAGACAGAGATCAGAGTGACGCATCTGTGAGTCAAAGAGCGGCAAGGAGTGCTGGCATCCACAGACAGGGAGGAGGAAGGAATGGGATGGTTTCTCCTCCAGAGCCTCCAGGAGGAACCATCCCTGCTTGCACTTTGATTGCACGCTTCCAGCCTCCCGAACCATGAGAGAATACATTTGTTGTTTTAAGCCACCTAGTTTGCAGTAATCTGTCACAGCGGCCCTAGGAAACCAATGTGTGTGTGCGTGTGTGTGTGTGTGTATACACATATATACTATATACATATAGTATATATGCATACTATATATGTATACTATATATACACACACACATATATGTGTGTATATATATATATATATATACACACATATATACACACACACATACACATATATAGTATATACATATATTCCACAATGGCTATTTGAAATGTGAAAAACGCCATGGAACTATATCCCAATAAAATCTTTGTTCTCTCTTCTGCCCATATGTTTTTGTTCCATTCTTTGTGATTTGAGAAGTATGGGGAACTGGACACAGGGAGGAGGAGAGAAGTGATGCTCACTGCTAGGTAGTCTGATTAAGAGCTTCCTCATGGCTAAAAGTGAACACTCCTTTATTTTTTCTATCATCACCGGTGTTCTGGTCAATAAAAGTACTGGCCATTTGCGAATATTGGTGTTTATGAAAATTTTGCAAATCAGTGAGCTTCTTTCATGTTTTTTTTTTTTAATTTTCGGAGGGGAGTTACCCAAAAGAAACAAAATAAGTAGTAGCCATTGTGCAATAGCAATGTTTGCTAAAATGAAGTTTTCTTCTCTGGTTAGCTGTACAATCATCATGGAAAATTAAGATAAAGGTCTACAATTTCATAGATGATCAGCTAAACAGAATTTTGTTTTTATTTCTCTGTCTAGAACAAACAAAGCCAGCATATATTTTTAATTCAGCTCTTTGGAGGGCTGCACACAGTAAGCACTGGGGAAGGCTCACTCTCACAGCATATGTGACACTTGGTGGATGGGCCTCCTGTAATACCTCCAAAGGAGCAGTAAGAACAGCCAAGGCTGTGACACCAAAAGAAGCCAGAGACATTTAAACCCTTTGGGTTCTGGTAGGTGAATAAAGAAAAAAGTAGACTTGGCCTAAGTCTAGTCCCTTCTTATCTGGAGACTAGTTCATATCTGGACTCTCTCTTTTAAGCTTCTTAAAGGGAAGCAGCCTGGCAGTTTCTACTTCCTAGGCACATTTGTGTACTGAATTTGGACATATTTTTCAAACTGCAAATGCGATCACAAGCTTCAATCATGTTTATGACGGTCCAAAGCCCTAAGGATTATTTCCTCATAATTTAAGGAGGCAAAAAAGGAACTTCTTCCTGTCATCTTGGTTCTCTCTCTAGCCCCATCTCTTGTCAACTCTTTCCTTAACAAGAATTATTGAATTCTTCAAAGGCTCTTTGATTTCTCTCAACTCAAGGCATTTGCATTTACTTATCCTATTCTCTTTCTAAAAGAATTCATCCATTCCTAATTCCTCTATTCTTGGGATGTTAAAATCATTCCATCTAATGTTAGACTGACTTGTTTAAATTCTCCCCTCTGTAAAATGGGGAAATTACCCTGTTTTCTTATAAAGTTGTGTTAAGATTTGAATCAGGTAATAAATGCCAAGTTAGTACATGTAACACTTAGCAAATTGTCAAAAATACAATCATCACCATCATCTTCCAAATCCCAGCTGGGATTACATTTGCACAGAAAAACACTCCCTCACCTCAGAGTTAGATCCAAATAGATGAAAATTAACAATAACTATCAGAACACCCCAAACATTAATTCTCTTAAATCCAATAATTCTACTTCTAGAAAATTTTGCTTAGGAAATAATTCTAAATATAGGAAAGGCACTTACTATTGCATTGTTGGTAGTAGAAAACAAAAATATAGAACAACAAATATTCTCAGCGACATAAAGCAGTCAATTATTACAAACCTTTCAAAATATTCCATTAGAAGTAAAATATCACAAAGGCCAATTAATAGCAGGGAAAATGCTTATGTTATATTGTTACCTGAGTAGCAACAGAGATTAAAAATTGACAGGATAGTATAGGAAAAAAATCCTGGAATTACAGGTACCAACGTCCTAACAGTAGTTATTTTGCAATGGCACAATTGGGTATTTTTTCTTCTTATATTCCTGAGTCTTGCAAATATTCCATAATGAGTATTATTTTTATAATGGCATAAAATAATAACCTTAAATTTAAAAAAAAAATGCTGGTAGAGTAACTGAAACTTTTTCCTACTTGTTCATGCCAGTTCATGCCAATAAGAAGTGTCACATATTTCTCTTGTCTAACTGTGGCCCTATAGCGAAAAACATAGAAACAGGACGATAAAGTAGGTAAAGAAAAGTGAAACGTGAATAGGAAGGGGAAGGAAAAGCTTGATGCATACTCATCTTTGCAAAATGTTTACAAAGTCGATGTAACATCTCTCTAGGGAAACTGTTTATGCTTAAACATTGATGTGAGAATAACAGGAACCAAAATTCAGAACCCAGCTGAACTTTGAAGGAACAAACAGAAAATGTCAAGGGCTTTTCTCACACAGGGAATCAACCAGTTTTCCTGCTCATAAAAGGAAAAAAATAAGAGATCTTTTGGTGATTATGAGTTTGAAACAAAATGAACTCCCTCATGTTTGTCATCTCCGTAAACTATCCCTGTCATTTAATCTTTATGTTGGGAAGAAGACAATATAGCATAATGAATCAGGGGATGCTATTTCATTTTCTTATTTCATATTCGAATTCAGTCTAGTATAATTATGGTGTTTATGAAGTTTAAACTGATGTAGCAAGAGAGAAATAGAATAAGTGATCATCCACTCTAACACTGTAAGGAGCATTTCTTGGTAAGAAAGATAACTTTGCCAAGAACAGGAAATACATAACAGGTTTTTATCAGTCAATAATTTTAATTTTAAGAAATGTTCATTGTGATTGACTGGAAAAAATATAAATCTATTTCTAAATAAATTCATTTTAACCAAAATGAGGATAATGGTAACAAAAATGTCTCACAGTTACAGGGAGATAGAAGCAAAACAAACAAATGAACAAAAAATACCTACCCCTGTCTGTGAGAAAAGAGCTCAGAAAGAACCAAGAAATTATAAATGAGCAGATTTGCCCTTAGCTGCAGGCAAGATCCCTACGACAGTAATAAGAAATGAGGTTACCAAACATCCAGAGAGATATGAGCTGATAAAACTTAATCAAGCTAGTTTCACAAAGGGCAAGTCTTTTCTGACAAATTTGGTGGCATTTTTGCATGGCACACAGGGCAGCGGAAGTACGTGACAGGAATGAGAGGTAGAATTCAACTCAAGAAAGCAGAAAGCCATCTTTGACCCACATGGGAAGGAGGTACAGTCTTAGCTCTTCAAAGAAGGCCACTTGGGTGGCATTTAAAGCCAAACCCATTGATTTCATTAAGACATTTATGTTGGCAATAAATAGGAAGTGAGATTGAGGTATGGTATGCGGTATGCATAATGGTGAGACCATGGTACCAAAATTATATCTGTTCTCATCAAATAATACACACTTCACAGATTTTTTTACGGTGCTTTTCTCAGTTATTTACACTCGCGAGGTAAAACAACGTTTTGGTCAATGACGGGCCCCATGAATGAAGGTGGTCTCATGAGATTATACTACTGGATTTTTATTGTACCTTTTCTATGTTTAGAAATGTCTGGATATGCAAATACTTACCAATGTTTTACAGTTGCCTACGGTATTCGGTACAGTAACATGTTGTGCGGGTTTGTAGCCTGGGAGCAAAAGGCTATGCCATATATCAGTGGTCCCCAATCTTTTTGGCACCAGGGATCGCTTTCATGGAAGACAATTTTTCCACAGACCAGGGGTCGGGTGGGGGGATGGTTTCGAAATGATTCAAGTGCATTACAGTTATTGTGCTGTCAAAACACTCTGCTAATGATAATCTGTATTTGCAGCCGCTCCCTAGCACTAGCGTCATCCCCTCTGCTCCACCTCAGATCCTCAGGCATTAGATTCTCACAAGGAGTGTGCAACCTAGATCCCTCACATGCGCAGTTTACAGTAGGGTTTGCGCTACTATGGGAATCTAATGCCTCTGCTGATCTGACAGGAGGCGGAGCTTATGCAGTGATGCCAATGATGGGGAGTGGCTGTAAATACAGATGAAGCTTTGCTTGCTCTCCCCCTGCTCCCCTCCTGCTGTGCAGCCTGATTCCTAACAGGCCACAGACTGGTACCAGTCCACAGCCCCAGGGTTGGGAACCACAGCCGTATAGCCTAGACGTACCATCTAGGTTTGTGTAAGCACACTCTATGATGTTCACCCAACAAAGAAATCACCTAAGGATGCATTTCTCAAAAGGTATTCTCATCATGAAGTGATGCAGGACTGCATTTATTTTTTTCCAAATGTCTCAGTTTATTACTGGTATATAAATGGAGACACGATCTTCAGGGAGACACGATCTTACCTCAGAGGGCAACTATAATATCTCAGTGATAATAACAGGTTTTATAGAGCTTTCTAACATCTTTACCCTGGGACGTTTTAGGAAAGTGCTTTTAGGTGCTTTGTGTACTTGATAGAATGCTGTTATTTTTCAAAGGTTAATGTTGAAATGCTCTAAAATTGGAGAAGTAATAGGGTCAAAGACCCAGAAGTTCAAAAGAAAGAATCTGAGTTTCCTGCTCAGTTGGTCCCTTAGCGTCAGCCTACAAACAGGCTTGTCTCTTTCATCCTAAAAATATAAATAATCAAAACTGAAACACACACATACAAACAACTTCTCTAGGTCCTGCCGTTGATTTTGCTCCCCTCTCTCCTTGCTGTCTGACGTCTTTAGAGAGTAGTATATAGATGATGCCATACTTTTCTTTCTGTTCTCAATTCACCTTAAGCTTGGCATTTATTTCTCGACCCATTATGACTTTGATTATGAAATTTCTTCCAAAGAAGAAACAAAAGACTTCCCAATTATCAACACTAGTTCTTTGTTGTTGTTCTTTTTTTCCATTATGACTCTCTAATATTTAATGCTTAACATATGTAACGAATATAACTTTTAACTATATCCTCCTTATTAAAAATTCTCTCTTTTTGGCTACCTATGCAATGGATATGGTAGGCAGAATAATGGTCCCCAAAATGTCCATATTCTAATCCCTGGAACATGTGATTATGTTAGATTACAAGGCAAAGTGGAATCAAGGTTGAAGATGGAATTAGGTTGCTAATCAGCTGATCTTAAAATAGGGAGATTATCTCGTTAATACACTGAGTGGGCTTTAAAGGTGGAAGAGGGAGGTAGAAAAAGGCACAGTGAAATGTGACTATGGACAAACAGTAGAGTAATTTGGCATGAAAAGGACCTGACGTGCTACTGCTGACTTTGAAGATGGAGAATGGTGTCCACGAGTCAAGGAATGTCGACAACCTCTAGAAGCTGGAAAAGGCAAGGAAATGGATTCTACTCTAGAGCTTCCAGAAGAAAATGCAGCCCCACCGACACCTTGATTTTAGCTCTGTGAGATCCATTTTGGAATTCTTACCTGCAGAACTATACAATAATAAAATTGTGTTGTTTTATACCATTAACTTTGAGGAAATTTGTATGGCAAAATAGAAAACTAATATAATGGTATTCTTCTCAACTTCTCATGTAGACCTTCTTCAGAATTTTTGGCTACTTTCTTTCTTTTGTCAATTCCATAGAAGTTGATGATCCCTGGTTTCCATCCTCAGCTTTCTTTTTATTCAATGCCGTATTGTGACTACCTTTTACAAAGCAATGCCATCCAACTCTACCTCTCTCCCCAGCCAGACACCTGCTTGTCGCTACCCGTGGGTTTCTACATCTACAACTTCCTCACAAAATTCAAATTTAACCTGTTTTATGATATTTTTAAAAGTAGCAAAATCATGATTCTTAAACAAATGTAAATGAACACGTGTGAAAGGTTTTGTTTAACTCATTAACTAATAAGGGAACTGGTAAAATGCTACAACTTGTGCTACTGAAAGTTACATACTTGTCCCCAAAGCAGAATCAGCAAGAACAAAGAACAAGGACAAGTGGTTTGAGGAAAAGGAAAGAGAAGTTTAATTTGCTGGAACATGAGGAGGGCAGTGGACTAGCATCTCAAAGACCTTCATCTTGGCTTTATGCAGAAATACGGGGCTTTTTAAAAGGGGTGTTTTCAGCAGTTGGGCTGGGGTATACATGACCAGTGTCAAATGTCATGGCTTTGGGCTATTGTGGTTTAACTATAATTGGTGTTTTCGGTTGACCTTATCTCTTCTGAAGGCAGCCTCAGAGGTCTTCTGACCCTTGTTGGGACAATTCTGTTGAGCCATCTCCTGCAGTTTAAGATACAAGAAAACAAACAGCAAAGAACATTTCTTGCCCCTTTGAATGCTGGCCTTGGGGAGAAAGGCAGGCTTTAATTCCCAAAAGGGTGGGGGTTTAGAGAGACAACTCATAAAACATTTCCTTGTCCTTTTTCCAACCATTTCCTCTGTTATATTTGTTCAAAGAGGAGTTCAAAGAACCTCATACACATAGGTAATAAAGAGTGCTAAAATGAATTTATAAATAGATGTAAAACAGGTTTATCATGGGTGAATTCCATAGTATGTGAATCATGTTTTAAGAAAGCTGTTACAAAAACAAACAAACAGAAAGTTTGGTTTGTCTATTATGGAAAAACAGAAAAAAATCACTGACATTCCACTAGACACAGTTCATTTGCATTTCAATGGCCAAGAATCATTTGCATTCTTAATAGTTTTCTCCTCCTTAAAAATAGTTAAAAGACATTGGAAGGCAGAGTTAATCTAAAAACAAAAGTGCACTAGACAAGACATTCTGTAATCTTTTTGTATCCATATTGAAATCTTTCACAAATTTACCTATGCCCTAGCATATATCTCTAGTCCAGATACTTTCTCATTCTCATAATGATCATTTTGCACAATATTATCTTTCTCAGGTCTCTCATACCTGCTCTGCTATCATGCTTTTCAGCTGATAACCTTTCTATTTCCCAAGGAAGTAAGGAAAAAAAAAAAACAGAAGATAATTTTAACATGCTTTCAACCCCACATGTATCAGTATATTTTCCATCTGTGTCTATTTACTTTGCCTTCCCTCCAGTAACAGTGGATGAAAACTTTCTTTCTAAGGCCAAACATTACACTGACCCCCTGTCTGCTCAAGGGCATCACTCCAGGTATCATTTTCTCTCTCCTGCATCATCGTGTTCTCTCACTTCTGAATCTTGCCCAGGAGCATTCAAATATGCTGTACTATCCCACCTCAACAAAACGTGCCCTTGACCCCACATCTTTCTCTAGTCTACCGTATTTCTCTGGGCCTATTTATGAAAAACTCCTTAGAATTTTGCTTTCATACTCACTGTCTCTAGTTCCTCTCTTTGCATTGCTCCTTGACCACGCTCCATTCAGGATGCACACTCCGCTCAGCAACTCTTGCTACATCCTCAGTGACTTCTTCTACATTGCTAAATGCAATGGTATGTTTTCCTTCAACTTATTTGGCCCACCATCCCTATTTCACAAAGCTGGCCATTCCCTCCCATTGGAAACACTTCTTTAACTTTAGATTCCAGTCCGTTACTGTCATAGGACACCCACAACATTGGCTATTCTTCCTCAGTCCCTTTCCCTTTTCTCCTGACCAGGCTAATCTTTAATTGTTGCTGTGTCTTAAGGCTAGGTTTGAGGGCCTCTTTTTTGCTTTATATACACTCATTCTGATGACTCTCAAATGCATATATTAATATATTCAGTCCATAAATCTCTCCAGAACTGCAGACTCATGTACACAACAACACCTTAGATATTTTTAATAGAATGCCTAATCAAATTTACATTTATAAAACCAAACTCTTGGTTCCCCCATCAGCACAACCAAACTGTTCTACTGCAGTATTTCCTCTCATCAGAAAATGGAAAACTTATTCCTCTATTTACTTAGACTAAATAACTTGCACTTATCTATGATTTCCAAATTTTTCTCCAATACTTTACAAATCTCATTGCCTCAGTATACAAAAAAATATATCTAGAATCCAATTATTATTCATCTATACCCCAAACACTCTGCTCTAATCTATCAATATATTCACTTAAATTACGTCAATACCTTCAGCCTCAGGGGTTGACACTTGCTCTTCCTCTGTCTAGAATTTTTTCTTAATGCATTTCTTATTACACACTTTTCTTTAAAATTCTGTGCACATATCACCAGACCAGTGATGCTTTCTTTTACCACCTTTCATATATATATTAAAAAAACCACCTCAACCCAGAATTCCTAGCTCCCTTGCCATTTATTTTTCTCCATAGCCCTTATAACAATCTCATACACCGTTTGTTTATTTGTTGATTTATCTTATGCCTCCCCCAATTGGAATACAAGCTGTATCTCAGCAGCAATTTTAGCAGTTTTGTTCACTGCTATATTTTCAGGCCCTCAGATAGTTCTAGCACATAGTAATTCCGCAAATAAATGTTTGTTCAATAAGTGACTGAAAAATAAATTAAAATTGTGTCTGCTTTCTCATCCCCTTTCATCCTCACTGATGCTCATCTTTCTCTTCTTTCTTTAACAGTTAAGGACCTCAACCAACAGAGGTGCATCCTTGCATTCATCTGTAATAGCTAGCTCAGATTAATCTTTAATGTTGTCTTTTCCTCATCCCTCACACCAAATCATTAATAATATTTTGTTGGTATTTATTGGTGCTGCATACTTCAAAATAGCTTTCACATCTTTCTCATTCTCTTTATTCCTCCTGACAATGCCCAATTATCTCAGTGTTTTCAAATGTTTGATAAATAATCTCCTTGATCCATCCTTCCTCCAGTGAGCCATAGATCTAAACATATCATAATCCTGCTTCAAACTGAAAACACTTCCATGTTTTCTGTTTACAGAACAATTGCAAACCTCCGTCATGTCATTTACTGTCCTTCAAAACTGTACTATGTTTACCATTTCACACTTATATTTCATTATTCTCTTACCTTCCAGACTAGTTATACTTCTTTGAATGACAGCTATTTCCATATCTTTATTCAAGCCATTCTTCTGCTTAAAAATTGCTTACTGTAACTTCTCTTTCACTGGCATTCTTTTTTAAAAAAAAATTTATTACTTATTTATTTGTTTGTTTGTTTCTATCATTATTATTATTTCAAAATATTACAGGGGTGCAAATGCTTTTGGTTTCATGGATTGCTTTTGTAATGCTCAAGTCAGGGTTATGAGTGTGCCCATCACCCAAACAGTGCTCACTGTACCTGTTAGGTAGGTTTTCCCCCATCCCCCACCCCTCCTCCCCCTGTTGGTTTCCACTGAGTTTTACTTCCCTCTGTGCACACGTTTCACTGGAATTCTTATTCTCATTCTTTTACAAAGAGCTCAAATATTGCCTCTTTTGGCATTCTTCCATAACCTCTAGGTAGAATTAATTGCTTCCTCTTCTGGGCTCCTTTTAAATTATATTTATGCTTTTGGTGTAATACTTATACTGTAATATTGTAGTTAGTTAATTGTTTTCCTGTCAGTTTCCCTTTCTGGAGTATATATCCTACTGATTTAGAGTATGAGTTCTGGAGTCAGATTGCTTAGATTTATAATAGGGCCTCACCACTCTCTAGCTGTTGATACCGAGCAAGTTACTTACATTGTTTAAACCTCAGTTTCTTCTTCTTTAAAATAGGAATATTAGAATCTACTTCACAGAGTTCTTATAAGGACCAAATAAGATAATTCACATACAAGTTCAACTTTATCCTGGCACTTACTATGTGCCAAAATTGCTCTTATTTAATTGTCGGCTTCTAGAATGTAATATATTTATTTTTGCATTGTCAGTGAATAAAAAAGACTCAATACATAGTCAGAGAAAATAAAAGTTGGTCAAATTTACTTATGTTGAATTTTATCCTTATGTGCTGGCAATATCTAAATAAGCAATGATGTAGAATTTTATTTTGGTCTGACTTTAACCTGAAGAGATCAACAGAATGCAAAATATATGGTAATGAACACTTCTTATTGTGCTTTACTTTATAATCTGTATGCTACTTCCAATATGTCATATACCTCTTCGGGCAGGTTTAATGCTTAACCTTCAAATCACAAGGTCATCACAGATGTCTGACTGGACTGAAATACTACAGATCTTCAACTTTACACACCATGTGTCTATCATTAGTTCATACTGCTGTAGCAACAAAAAATAACCGGAATGATGCCATTATGTTACGAGAAGATTTTCAATTAAGAATTGTCTTCTTAAACATCTTCTGTGTGGAAGTGGTCATCAAGCATGACCACCGTCAGGCAACCCTGCAACTCTTCTTCTTCAGATCTTTGCTGTTTACCTGAGTAAGGAGCCTCCGATTATCCAGCTTTGCATCTTGTGAAAACAGTGCCAATTGCAAGTATGGCTTAAATCTACTGAATACTTGACATTCAAGGGATTTTGAAATAATTTTAAATGCATTCATAAAATGTACCCTTATCAAACCATTATTTTCATAAAATTTTCTTTTCCTTAGAATTTAAAAGGCAATAATTCAGGCTGGGTGTGGTGGCTCACTCCTATAATCCTAGCACTCTGGGAGGCTGAGGCAGGAGGATAGTTTGAGCTCAGGAGTTTGAGACCAGCCTGAGCAAGAGTGAGACCCCGTCTCTACTAAAAATACGAAGAAATTGGGACAACTAAAAATATATAGAAAAAATTAGCCAGGCATGGTGGCGCATGCCTGTAGTCCCAGCTACTTGGAAGGCTGACGCAGAAGGATTGCTTGAGCCCAGGAGTTTGAGGTTGCTGTGAGCTAGGCTTGCTCTGTTGCCCAGCACTCTAGCCCGGGCAACAGAGCGAAACTCTGTCTCAAAAAAAAAAAAGGCAACGAATCTAAAAACCCATCTCTCCAGCCCATCCCTCACTACTGGACTATATTAGTATTTCTGTTTGTTTGATAAGTAAACCTGTGAGCCCCAAGCACCCACCAAAATCAACATCTCCATGCTTGAGTTAGTATTTTTTTCTAGCTACAAACCCCCTTCTTTTCTTCTTTCCTCTATTTTGAAAAACATTAAATCTCCAAGCAATCTTTAAGGTTTCCTTTCTACTTAATCACCCTCCCACATTCAATGAGTTGGCAAATCACCTTTTCATTTTTGCTCTCAATTCTTGCTCTCTAGTTTAAGCTCCTTATTTTAAGATGTGTCTCTCCACTTGGATGTTTACAGTAATTTCATAACTATTTGTAAAACTCTAGCTTTGATATCTTTATTCTTGAACATAGTTGATGAAGTTTACTTATTTTTTCTTCTACAAAATAAGCCTAATGTGTCTTCCCTGCATAAAACCCTTCACAAGGTAAACATCAACCGATTATAGGACTTCCGGTTCAGAACTTACTCTTCTGATTTAAGACTCAGGTCTGTCTCTGGTTCTTAAATAGGACACTTGACCTCCCTATAATTACTTTTCCTTTTTCCTGTAAATTAGGTGGAAATTTCTCTGAGAATTTTTTCTATTTTAAAATGTTGCTCCTTGCCTGAAAGACAAACGGAAATTGGTAAAAGAGAGAAAGAAGAGGAAGCGGAAGAAGAAGCAGGAGAAGAAAGGAAGAGAGGAAAGGAGGAAGGGAGGAAAAGCTCTTCTCTTTATAGAACCTGCATTCTGAGAAAGACATAATCGAGCTTAGTCTAGATTGAGTTCTATAACTTAAAGAACTTGAGCTCAGAAAACTAAGGCAGAGGCTTAGTAATAGAAGAAAAATAAAGCCAGGAAGGGTAGCAGAGCATTTTTAGTCTTGAAAGTCTATAGAACTCAACTGAATATATTATAATTTGTGCAAACTTTGGCTTGGAGTCAAACCTGGATTTGAGTGCGAGCTCCAGAATATTACTAGGGGTGTGATCTTGAGCAAATCATTTAATTTCTGTAAGCTTTAGTCAAGATCAGCAACATAATTTGCAGAGGCTGATGCATAATGAAAGTGCGAGGCCCTTTGTACAAAAAGCAAGAAAAGATTGCCATTCAAGGTATGAAAAATATAAAATTTTTCGTTACTTTTGTGGTGTCTCTCTTGACCTGGTGTGGTGTTTTTTATTTGCTCTTTAATGTCACTCTTTCTTCAGCATGGTTATACCTTCTGAATGACCCTCAGAAGACCTGGGGGCCTCACCCTACCACTTGGTGCATTATGGCCCACTTACTGTCCCGCTGGCCCCGCGATCCCCCTTTGACCAGCTGCTCAACCAACATGCAGCGCTCATAGCCCCAACTCATGGCAGATGGAAGACCCTCAAACATCTGTGCAAATTAGATTTCTGCAGTAGGGGATATTCAGGAAGCTCCAGAAGACTGGGTGGGGAAATAGATTGCAAGAGACAAGACTGTAACATGGAAAGACCCCTGGTGCTTTATATCTGGGTATGATCTTGGAGATCTGTAGTCTTACCCCTCTGTGAAACCTGAAATTTGCTCCAGGCTCAAATGTAGATTCAAATAGAACCATGGATAGTAATGACTTTTAGTTCTGCATTCTTTAGTTCTGCATATGTGCCTTCTAGAATACTTGAGTTTGACTTCCTCTAAAAGTAGGTAGTTACCTGCCCAGGTTGTCTACATGTTTGTTGTTATGGAGAGAAGAAAGGCAGCGGAACACTCATCTCTCACTGTGGTTTATAGGAAGCTGTCTTTCTCAAGGCCGTTTTAGTTGCAAGAAACAGAAACCATACAGTTGGCGGCTCATGTAACCCAGAGGCAGGTCTCACTGGACACTGAAACCAAGGATGGAAAAGCTCAGGGAATAAAGCCACTTTTCTCTCGATTATTCTTTCTCTCCATCATTCTGGTGCCCCCCACCCCATTTGTTTATCTCAATGTCTGTCTTTGAATAGACCGCATTCTGTACCTCTTTGTGAGTTTTATGGAAGGTAAATGTTCTAATATTTATAAAATGCCTCATAAATATCTGGAAAGAATATTAAGAGGTGCTAGTCTCTGCCTCAAGCAACCAGCAGAGACTAGCATCTCAATATTATCTCCAAATTCCCAACAGAGAGAAACACAGCAGCCCAGTAGGAAATACTCACTTTTAATCCAGTCAGCCGTGGCTAGAATAACAGAATAAAGTAAATCAAACAAGCCTCTAAGTGTCCACTCCTACGGGTTAAGAGCTACTTCTCCATGAAGTGGTTCATGGGCTATTCGGAAACGCCGGAACGTGACTGCCTTAGATGGAATCAAAAGTTTTCAATATTCAGGGAATGACAATAAACTGTAGACAATGGTAGATTTGATCTAATATTGCAGTCAGATCATAGGATTAATTGTTTTTAATTCTATAGAAGATAATGAAGGAAGAAAGCAGAACTCTGTGTGTTTTCAATAACATTGTGTGATTTTATGATTGTATGACTGTATGATTTAATTATCACTTAAAAGCATTTATTTTTCACTGTTCACCTATTGCACAGTTCTTGCTTATTGCCAAATAAAACATTTTCTACAGAGTAGCATTGTAATTATAGTTATTGTATAGTAATGTCTTCAATACAATTATTTAATTACTTACTGTTACAGTAGCTCAAAATACTAACACCTTTTGTATGCTCAAATACATTCTTAAAGCAAAAGTCCTTGAAAACGTACCTTGATTTCTGGTTTTGATATCATATTGTCACATGTTTTCAGCTGTTCGTTTACAGAAAACCAATATTGTCTTTGCTTTCTGATAGTGCAAAGCAACAAAGGCTGCTATTACTTAATAATTTCATTACAGTATGAAAAAAACCTAACAGTTTACCAAATGACATCAAACAACTAGTTGAAAAACTAAGCTTTTTACTTATCAAGTGGTATGCATTCAAGCTCTTAAAAAGTTGATTAAAAAAAATAAATGAAAAAAATCAACTGATTGATGATAATTCACAAAGACCAAGAATTTGTGTCTTTCAAAATGAACCAAAGCTTGTCAGCGAATGCCTTTAGTGTTAAGTTCCTCATCTATCAAATGGGAATAGAAATATGCATTTCACAAAAGGTGTCATGGGGCTTTAATTTAGTAATTTGTGTATGTATAAGTCACAAATCCCTTCCGCAAATATAAGATATTATTAAGCCAAGTTGTACCTCAAATTTGAACTATATGAAATTTGAACAGGACTTTTCTCTGAGTGAAAGTAGAGGAAGGTAACGAAGTTAGCATACGTTGTGTGCCTGTTTTGTGCCTGGCATTATGTATGTTGCTTAATGGCATTATTTCAGCCAGGTTTTCTTTTCTGCATGTGTGTGGGAGGGGGATGAGGGGTTGGAAATTTTAAAGTTATAGACATCTACAAAAAAAAGAGTAAAAAAGCCATTCATACTGCCACCATCAAAAATTAGGTTACCCTATCAACATATTTGCTTCCAATCTCTTTTCTTCATTAAACAAAATGTCTGTTATTTCTTTAACATAATACATGTTTATTTCAATCATTCAAACTATGAAAAATCATACAAAGAAAATGAGAACACTTATTCCAAATGAAACTTCCCCCTAAACCAAAAATTGTTAATATCGGCAAAATTGCAGCCATCTTTTTATGCATACACACTCAGAGAAGATATACTGTGTTAATGTGTAGATAGATAAAAGCATAGAAAAAGAAAAATATTTTTATAAAAATGAGATCATACCATAGACACTACTTTTAACATCAAGATTAAATTTTATTTTAGCTTAACAAAAGTAAGAATAAAACAAAATAAAAATGAAGAAAAATGTGAATTTCTACTATATAATTTGAAATAACAAAGATATATACATATATTTTGTAAATGATTCCTCTAAGGTTAAAAGGTGCAATGAATACTACTAAGAGATCAGAGTGTTTATGTTTTAAACACAATAATAGTATATGTGTATATGTTTTATATGCATATATGTGTATATATGTTTTATATACACATATATGTATATATAGTCTTTTTGCTATGAAAGATGATATTAGGTCTTATATATATAGCTATATTTCCTCCCTCATTTTTCTGTTTATATTATTATGTTTACATTATCCAAGATTATAGTATTCATATTCTGTTCTATAACTGTAACTAACATGGTTCTTAAGTATGAGTTTTATGTTTGAATGTGTTCAGTGTGTACTCTTATTCCTCCCTCATTCTTGAGATCTGTATGCTGGGTTTTTATTTATTTATTTATTTATTTTGAGACAGAGTCTCACTCTGTTCCCTGGCTAGAGTGCAGAGGTGAGATCATAGCTCACTGCAACCTAGAACTCCCAGGGTCAAATGACCTTCCTACATTGGCCTCCCAAGTAGCTGGGACTACAGGTGTTCACCACCACACCCAGCTAGTTTTGTCTGTTTTTAGTAGAGACAGGGTCTCACTTTTGCTCAGGCTGGTCCCCAATCCTGAGCTCAAGCGATCCTCCCACCTCAGCCTCCCAGAGTGCTAGGATTACAGGTGTGAGCCACCACACCCAGTCTTTGGTTCATTTTTAACTAAATAGATTTTATTGTTAAGTGATCTCTTTAAGAATAGTCATTCACGTTATTTTTTATGTCAGTTTTTTCATGTTACCTTTTTTTTTTTTTAATGTACAAGAATGTCTCTCAGATGCCATTATGTTTGAAAGGTGTCTTGGGTGATAATACCCATGTTGCTCTTTTCATTCAGAATATTTGTAGACTTTTTTTCATTGTCTTCTGGTATAGGATGCTACTGTTTACAGTCAGAGATTAATATGATTTTATTCTTTCACTCTGTTAGATGATTTGCTATTTAGCCTGATCTTACAAGGTTTTTCTTTAACTTTGAAGATCAGTTACTTAATCAGCGCACACGTTAGTGCTAAGTGCTCTCTCTGTCAAATGTTCCTGGAATGCAGAGTATTCCTTCAATTTATAGGAACTATTCTTGATGAGATCCTCTGATAAATTTGTTTGATTCTCTAATTCACTGACATCAAGGGTCTTTATGTTGATCATCTTTGTCTATCTTTCTTATTCATTTCCTTTCCCACAAATGCTTTATTATCTGTGCTTTTCCAAATTATATGAGATAATTATAATCATCTCAAATCTTTACATCAGTAATTTGACTTTCAATGGGTGTCTGTTTTATTGCTTGACTCTTCTAATTGATTTATTAGCTTTTTAATGATGCCATTTTGATTGCAATTTGTATCCTTACATTTGCAGTCTCCAAATGTTTCTGATTCTATTTTTTAAATCTTGCCATTATCATGTTATTTTTTAAAATCCATGTTCTTATTCTACTGCATGAAACAATTTTGAGAAACTGCCTAGGTTTCCTTGAGTTATATTTTCTTCCTGATTGGGTATTTTGTCTATCTTTGGCATGCCATGTTTTTCTCTTTTATTATTGCAATATATTTGCATAGAGGCCATTCCATTTCTTTTCATATTGTTCATGCATGAGAAACTGTGTACATAAAATTCACTTTTTACTTAATAGAGAGAGAGATTTCTTAACTTTTTTTAATCAAATTTGGGACCTGTTTGTTTTCTCCTTCTTAGCTCCAGTTTGGAGACCAAATACATCATGAGTATCCACATTTTGCACCATTACATACTGGTAGGATTGAGGGAAGTTCAGCCTTTTTTAGAACCCTTGGTGTTTTTTTTCTATTCTAAGATCTTTTTAATGGATTGTAGCAAGAGTACTGGTGGAAGAATGATAGGTATACTTTGTTCAGAGATATGTCACTTTTTTAATGGGCTTCTGAGGTTTTACCAAGTGAGTGAATAGGCATGAAGCTATTACTGTGTGAAATAAAATCAGCTTTACTCTTTATAATTCCCTATTTCACCTTTTTCTTGCCAAAAGCTCCTTTCTCTACTCTTCAATAAGAAGAAGAAAAGATAAATATAGACCATCCATGTACATACAAATTTGCTTATTTCCATGTGGAGTTGTAATGAGCATCTCAGAATGGCATTTCACCAATCTTACAACAGGTGGGGACAAAATTAGAAAGTCCAGAACTCTTTTACTGTCCTGAGCCTGGCAAGACTCTTCTTACTTAATAGTTGTTTTTGTTTTTTCTTTCTTTGTTTTGATTACTTTTAAGTCAATGGCATTGAGATAGGCCCTCTTTCTTGTTCAGATGTGGTTAATTTCTATTTGTTTACTCTTTTGGATTTATAATATCTTGCACATTTAATTAGGTAAGAAAAGTCTGTAATCCGTCTTCAATCCACTCTTTCTCCATCGGCCTTTACAGCAACACTAAGATATAAGCTGTGGTATTGACGTTCAGCACCTGAGAAACCAGAGAACCAGAGTGGTTAAGTAACTTGTCCAGCATTACAGAGCTAGTAACTGACTAGGCTGGAATCAAAACTTCTCTCTGTCTATACTTTTGGGACAATAATACAATGTACTGAAATTACAATTTAAGATGAAGTTAATAAAATAATTTATTCTGCCTGGGTGCAAATATTTTAGAAGACTAACGGGATAGAAGCAGATATGAGTGGATGGTAAAAACAATGGAGTGGGAATCAGGAAACCTAAGCTTAATTTCTTGCTCTCTGTTAAAACAGATGGTGAATTTGGAAAAAAATGTTTCAACGTTCCGTGTTTCAATTTCCTTCTTTGTAATAATAAGGACAGTGGTGATGATGATGCTGATGCTGATGATGGCTGTTATAATTCGATGACTATATAGTTACTTGTTAGTAGGCACAACATAACATACTTCATTAGCAATACATCATCACATCTCAAAACAGTCATATGTTGTGCATATTAAATCCTTTCTACGGGCAAGGACACAGAAGATTGTTCAACTCCACTGAGGCCCATTTGATTCCAAAGCACATGCTCTTAACGGCTCACTCTACTGTCTTACTAAACCAAGAAGTGTGAGCGGAATGGCCTACAAAAGATCTTCCACCTTTGAGATTCTCTGGTGCTGTGGTTGATATCAGAGGAAATGACTGTACTGTCACATGTCACTTAAGTACAGTTCTTAGAGTTGTGGACTGACTTCAAATTAAGGCCTAATATGGTCAGGTTTATGTTATATGTTGTGCATTGCACATAAAAACAAACACAGAATTTCACCTTATACAAGAGTACTGAGCTCCTCCTCTTCCCCTTCCCTTCCTTTCACAATAATTCAGTCCAGATGCCATGGAGGGAGCTGAGTGAGGTCCCACCCACGTGAGCGTGGGAGAGGATAGCCACAGCAGCCCAGCATGGGGTGCTGGAACCTGAGGGGCGTGAGAAGGGGTGCAGGGCCGGGCTAGGGCAGTGGTGGCCGGGAGTGGGGTGGCAGAGCCCAAGCAAGGTGAGAAGGACATGCCCAAAGTGGGGTGGCCTGGCGCAGGGTATCAGAGCCTGGGAAGAGGGAGGAAGGTTCTATTTTCAGGGGAGGGTGGTCAAGATAGAAGCCCGAAGCCTGGTGTAGGAGGCAAGCGGAGGGAGGACAGAGTTTCCGAGGGGAGAGGAGTGTTCCAGCGTGAGGCCTTAGATCCTGGGCGATGTGGAAGTTATCCATGTTGGTATGTGGGTAAAACTGGGAGTGGGTGTCAGAACCTGTGCAGGGTGAAATAGTAGGTGGCAGTAATAGGACATGAGTACATAAAAGGGGATTGAACAAATGCATACATACACCGAAGGTAATCAGAGCCAGGGTTCTCGCAATCTGAACAGGGCATTACAAATATGGATAGAGGACAACTCAACCCATCACACATCACTTTAGATGCACACACACACACACACACACACACACACAATCTATACACATACCCCAATACACATCCACCGAGAGGGACTCAGAGCAACAGCACCTCAATAAACAAATCCAGATCATGGTTTCTAAACGCCATTCTCTAATAAAAGAAATCAAGTTTTCTTGGGAAAAAAATAGCAACTTCCATGGCTGGGGCAGGAGAAATACAAGACGCTCCTGCAGCTCTTTCTTATACCAGAAAGTAAGGAAGAGCTCAACAAATGGTAAGGATATGCCCAAAGGCAAAGAAGTCGGTTTGAAAGGGCTCCTGCTGACTAAATCAGTGACAATTTGAGCACCAAAATAAATAGTAACGGATTACATAATTAATTTAATAAAATAAGAACACTTGAATGCACATGTTAAATAAAGTAGACCATACTGATAGAAATATGTGAATAAAATTTTAAATGTTTAAGCAATGGTATATTTGTACTGTCTAAAATCCCAAACCTCAAAGTACTAATTACAAAACAAACAAAAAAAAAAGAATGACTTTATGGTGGAGAAGTCTGGCAGGCACCACCTTAATCAAATGATCATTTAATTTCAGCAGCAAAGGGACGGATAGTCTTGAGCTGCCACCTGACAGGATGCAATACAAAGAACATCCTATGCCTGAGTCTAATCATAATGAAACAGCGTTTCGTTCTCTCTTCTAAGAGGAAGGGAGGGGGGACAGAGGGCAAGACACGGATCTGCATATTCACTGCCTGGGAGGAGCCTTCTTCATAATGATAATTTTTTAAAAAGCCAATTCACTGGTTTTATTAGGATTTTTCTACCCTCCTGTTGCCTGCATTTTCAACATGCAGCTCCTACCCCTACAGGAAAGAACCTGTGCCCTGCCCTTGGTACCTGACTGTTCAGATGAGCCCAAATTAAGTGAAACTGTACCAAATAACTGTTTTGTAATTTTCAAAGGTGTCAAAGTCAGGGAAATAAGGGAAAGACTGGGGAATTGTTCCAGATTGAGGGAGACTAAAAAGACATAACAATTAAGTGAAACTTGTGATTCTTAGCTTGATCCCTTTGATATAAAGGATTTTGTTGGGCAAAATGGTGAAATGGGGCCTGAAGATTAGATGCTAGTACTAAATCAATGTTAATTTCCTAATACTGTTTGTTTTATTATGGTTATATAGAAGAATGCTCTATAGTTGTAGGAAATATAAACTAATTTATTTGGAGTGATTGGGTATCAGTTTGCAGAATTACTCTACATGGTTCAGAAAAAAAAAATTCCTTGGACCATTTTTGCAACATTTTCTATAATTTTGAGATTGTTTCAAAATAGAAGTTTTTTTAAAAATATGTATCTGCTTGATATTTAATATGGACTTGCATTGAAAGCAAGGTTCAGTTTTTTTGTAGTTATTCATTTAGCGATGTTATTCTTTTCTTTTTTCAGGTGATGGACTTCTCAGCCGCCCTATTTTTACTCAGGAGCCAGAAGATGTCATTTTTCCTTCGGATTTATCAAAATATGAAATCATCTTGAATTGTGCTGCCAGTGGTTACCCTTCACCCCATTATAGGTAAAATCCTACCTCTGGGAGCTGCACTGTTTTGTTCTTTTTCATTGAGCTAAAACATCCACATAACAGTCTTAAAAAGTGCCCTAATTTGAAGCGTACAGCTCAAGGAATTTTTCCATAGGTATACAGCTATGTGCCCATCACTCAGGTAAAGATATAGACATTTCTCAGACCCCAAGGCGTTCCCTCATGCTGCTTTTCAGGCAACGTACCCCATCACCACCACCACCTCCAAGTAACCACGATTATGTCTCAGTCTTATTGATAAGGTTTGCTTAGAACATTTAGTCTTGAAATTGGTGCCATGCAGTGCAATATTGTGGTTAGAAAAACACGTTTATTACAACTATGTACCCTCTGAGGCAGAAAAAGAATTTTTATTCTAGGCAAATAGGAAAAAACTGTTTTTGTTTCTCACATATTTTCTGTGGAATAATAGGGAGGAAGAATCAGTAATGTTTTGGTCTGATTTCCAAATTGGCAGTAAAGGCAGAATTTGATCCACATTGTGGGTGGAATTCACAAATTCAAAAATATATGCATGTAAAAATTATACCTAGGTAAATAATAGGGATGTTTCGTTGGTAAAAATTGCATATGCAATGTGAATACAGGAAAAGACAAAATAAATATTAAAATGACTTTTGAAGATTTTAGTTTTAAAATAATTTTTAAGTCTTAATTTTTAGATGTAAAGTCAAAATGACACATACACAAAGTAACAATTTCAGTCCATTTTGGCAAAATAAGCTGGTTTTGCCTAATTTTATTTTGCAGTAAAAATATATTATTTATATGAATAATTACTTTGATCTTAAAGTTATCTAGATTAATTAGGTAAATGATTAAAATGCATGAAGCTAAAGGCAACTCTACCTTATCTTGTATTTTGTTGAGCTAACTTAAGCATCTTCATTTTATATACAACAAAAGAACTGAATATGTATGTCCTCTCATTACACTTACTACAACCCCCCGTCTTTAGATTATCCAAACCGATGCAACTCATCTGTTAGAGGAAGATCATTCAGTTTATAAATTGGTTCACTCCATTCAGGGTTTGTTGGTTTGTTAGTTTTCCTTAAATGATGAGCTGTCTTATTTAATTTAACATATGGCTAAATATATAAAAATATGATTAACACATTTATCAGGATCATTTATTCTTAAAGTTGTTATTTTATTTTTGAGAGCTAATTGGGCTGATGATTAGGACTGGTAGGGTTTGTGAGAGAAGAGAAAGAATATACGAATCCTTATAAAAATTTTTTAAAAGTTTGTTAAATATAAGTGAAAAAAAATCATGTACTTATATAAAATCTATCTATCTGTTGACTTTTAACAGGTAGGAAGATACAAAATAGTGGTTCTCAAAACAATTTGCTAATCGGTTATATCTATGAAGAAATACACAGAATGAAAACTATAATTTTTAATGTTATTAAATGGCTTGTGTTTCTAAGGTACTTGTAATTTAGGGGGCCAAAGACAAGTAATTTAGCTTCTTATTTCCAACCCCCATAAATTGGTTTAGCTCATCTCTAATATTACATTACAAAATACTCACAGGCAAGAGGCTTTGGGAAGAGAGTGAGAAAAGAATTAAGTTTTTAATGCTTAAATGCCAGGCTCAGACCCAATTTTATTGATAATAAAGCAAAGGGCAGAGATATTTCAGATAATGTGCATTAGCAATGAAATGGGAAATTTCGGTTTTAATATGACCCTTTCTAATTTAAATTTTATTTTAAAAAATAACCTCATAGCCATATTCACCTTAAATTGTGTGTGTGTGTGCATGAGTGTGTGTGTGTCCTAGAGGGAGAGTCTTCAGGATTCACAGCTACTAACATTATTTGAGGTGATTTGGGCACAGTGTGAAGCAATACAAAGAACCCTCGTCTTAGAACCAAGAGTTATCATTTCTAATCACAGCTCTGTCATTCCTTGGAATAATCATTTCTCTCTCCTGGCATCAGCTTCCTTATCCATAAAATGAGGGTGTGCTTGATTTTAAGATGTGTTATCTTTCTTTTAGTGAATTCCATATAGCAAATGGAATCTTATAGGGAAAGGTAAGCAATATTAAAAGCAGAACTTTGGAAGCAGCTTAAAAGCATTGTGGCTAAAGTCACTTCCAGTGAAATAAACACCATCCCAAACAGGGATTCAGTGACAGCAAGAAGACATAGAAATGAGGCAAGTCTGGACAAAAGCTTTCCCATGGAAAGCATTACTCTTTATTTTTTCAAAGACTAGGCAACACATGAGAATATAAAGTCCAACCAGGAAGCCTTGCAAAGGGAAAAGAAATAGATTACCCAAACATGGTGGTTGGCAAAGATTGCTTATACCAAGAAAGTCTAGGAAAATCAGATAGGCAATGAACTTAGTTCCATCTCAGAATATATATTTTATTTGGGAAAATGAAGTAACACACACAAATTCATAAACTATTTCTACATAAGATATACTTGCTATCAGAAAAGCACTTTGAATACCACTGAGGATTTCTGACACATCTCTTCTCTACTGGTCACCAGAGGAGACACCTTTCTGTAATTCAATCTACTCTGCCCTAGTCATGAAGACAACCTTAAGTCTGGAGAAGCTCTAGGCCTCTGAGGAAAAACCATAATAGTAGTCCCTCTGCCCTTTTATACTTTTTATTCATTTCCCCACTGGATCTTCTTTACAATCCCAGGAGATAAAGCAAAGTATACATTATTATGCAAATTTTATAATTGATGGAAATGACTTCTCAAGAAATCAGATGATTTGTCCAAGAACATACAGCAACGGAATGTCAAAGCTAGGACTAGGACTCTTCCCACAGGTGCAATGGTCTCAAATTTGGTGTATATTACAATCAGCCAGAGAGACTCAAAATTTAGATTTTGTTGTTCTCCTGGAGAAGTCTGGGGATGGGCTCAGAAATAAGTCAAGTATAGAGAGACAAATACTGTGTGACCTCACTTAGGTGGAATCCAAAAAGTTGAACTCATAGAAGCAGAGAGTAGAATGGTGGTCACCAGAAGCTGGGGGAGGGGCAGAAAGGGAAAGTGGAACTTTGGTCAAAAAGTATAAAGTTACAGTTAAGTAGGAGGAATAAGTTCTGTTGTTCTATTGCACAGTAAAGGGACTATAGTTAATAATAATGTATTATGTATTTTAGAATAGCTAGAATAGAGGATTTTGAATATTCTCACCACAAAGAAATGATAAATGTTTGAGACAATGACTATGCTAAATATCCTGATTTGATCATTACAAAATGTACACATGTATGGAAACATTATATTATTATTCTCTATAAATATGCACAATCATTATTTGTCAATTAAAAATAAAATAAAACTTTTTAAAAAAGAGAAATAGATACTTTTATAAAGCACTCCATGTAATTCTAAAGCAAGACCCAGTTTTGAAAAACTTATCAACACACAGACACACAGACACACACACACACACACACACACACACACACATGCATTATGGAAGAACAGCAAACAAACACAGCCCCCAGCCATTATATTCTTGACACAGGGCTGAACTACTTAATAGTGAAGGATGTTCCCCATCAAAAGGTCAAGATTTTAGTTCAGATCCATTATGTTTCCTGGAACTAATATGATATTAATTCAGATGATGCTTAAAATAATCATTTAAAACATAATTCCTAGTTTGCATCATAGGAAAACACTCGTGAGTATGCAATGCTATCAGTAACATGTGCATGGCAATCATTTGAATTCATTAATACTGTTTCTCCATTGGTTTAAACATATTAATTAGGACAGAGCCCACACCAGGAGTTGAACTCCTGATCTATATGCACAGTTTAATAATCATTGTACCATAGTGATCAGCATGATTATGGGGATACTGTGAAAAATTCATTTGCTGCAGCTAAGCCAACAACTTCGAATTTGTGTTGAAAAACAATTACTGAGCTTAATTAGGAGCATGTAATGATGACAGCAGTTATTTCAGTGATTGATTCCAAAATTAAAGAGAGCTGGCAAACTAAGTATGGTATATCCTTTGCTTTGAAAATGATAGGGAACATGGAGGTCCAAAGATCGTGCCCTGTAAGCAAATTATGAAAGATGGTATCACAGTCCTGGCAAGGAGAATATTGGCATCTTGAGGCTGGCCTAAAGAATAAAAACTTTTTTGTTTTTTTCTTTCTCTTACCCTAATATTGAAAATAAGAAACAGTCTATACAAATTCCTTTAGGAAAAAAAAGTGGCAGAAAATCCAGGCAAATGAAATGTGCTTTTTGACTGCTGCCTTTCAACTTCCTTTCATTAAGGAGAAGCTGAGGTGCACAGGGAATGACTAAATAATTTAAAAGTAACAGAGTTGGTTCAAAACCTCTGATTGATTTGATCTTCGATCTATCACTTCACGTCTTTAATAGGGTAGAGGACTACCTAAGTCTATATTTTTTTCTTCTTTGGTAGGCATTTGTCAGATTCTCCCCATGGGATGTTTCAGGATGCTCCAAAAAAAGTCAATGACATTTGAATTAATTCTGTAACATATCATTCATTTCTTACAATCAGCCACCCCCACCAAAATATTTTTAGTATGATTTCAGTATGAAGGTGAGAATCATAGCAAAGCTGACATAGACGCTAAAATACATGGTTTGGAAATAGGCTGTATTCCATACAAAGAGGCCATTTACTTGTTTTTCTTTTCTTTTTCTTTTTCTTTTTTTTTTTTTTTTTTTTGAGACAGAGTCTCACTCTCTTGCCCGGGGCGAGTGCCCTGCGTCAGCCTAGCTCACAGCAACCTCAAACTCCTGGGCTCGAGCAATCCTACTGTCTCAGCCTCCCAAGTAGCTGGGACCACAGGCATGCGCCACCATGCCCGGCTTATTTTTTCTATATATTTTTAGCTGTCCGATTAATTTCTTTCTATTTTTGTTAGAGACAGGGTCTCGCTCTTGCTCAGGCTGGTCTCGAACTCCTGAGCTCAGGACGATCCGCCCGCCTCGGCCTCCCAGAGTGCTAGGATTACAGGCGTGAGCCACCGCGCCCGGCACATTTACTTGTTTTTCTAAAAGACTGTGATGAGGTTCAGGACACGCCACCCCAAAATATGGTACCTTGGCATTTGAGAAAACGCCAAGTGGGAATGTCACTCTCACCTTCCCCTTGCTTTTCTTCCTTGAAGCAGATCGTACAAACTTCATTCCAGAGGTCCTTTTCCCATACTCAGAGGAAAGGAACATCCTTATCCCTCTCAAAGACACAGAGACACCAAGAAGAATCCGAAAAAGCAGGCTTTGCTAAGTTTCCCCCAATTTATTACCATTAGATCCTACCACCTTTGTCCAGTCATACTTATACACGACTATCTGTTCTTCATCAAAACTAGCATAAAAATCCACAGGTTTCCTTGTTTCTTTGGGTCTTTGTTTCTGAAAGCCCTCATGTCATGTAAAACTTATATTAAATAAATTTGTATTCTTTTCTCTTATTAACCTGCCTTTTGTTATAGAGGCCTTGGTCATGAACCTAGCAATGGATGAGAAAAGATATTTCTCCACGCCTACAACTGGTTGTTATTCAATATTTTTTTCTTTTTTTTCCCCTTATAAATCCTTCATTGGAATATTCAATGTTTTTCAATGCCTGTTTTCCTAAATGGTTTACATGACTACACACGACTTGTGACCTAGGAACGTATCTCATTAAATATGCAAGATTCCTACTTCAAAGTGTTTAGAGACTCTGAGTTGGGAGGTAACAGGTGGAGGAAGTGGGTTTGTTAGAGATGATTACTGGGTACGTATTTGTCTTAAAATATCCAAACAAAACTTCTAAAACTACTTACGATTCTCCGCAAATAAATATAACTCTAAGGCCCGTCAACCAGTTAATTCACATGCTAAAGGATTGTTGACTAATAGCTAAGCCAAGAGACTTTTGCTTCTTAAAATAAAAACCTTTCAAACAGCATTTGTTTTGCTAAAGGATAATTTTAGCTTGGCATTTCCAAGTACTGTTGAAATATTTTCAACATGATTAATTTTCCAAGTAACAGACTAACAGAGACAATCATGTTCTAAAGTAGTCAGGTGATTATTGTTTTGTTTTCAGCCTCGAATTGGCATGGTAAAATTTTTGTTGGCATTCTTTGTGCCATTTGTGATATACTCTTCTTGTATTTCTATCTTTAAATCACATGTGGCATTCGATTTTGAGGTATCAGTTGTGGATGTTCAGGTACAGTATGTGCTATTTGAAAAGGTGCTAAAGGAATAGAATGGTCGGGGTTACTGACTGAATGGCTAATTTTTATTTCTCATTTCAAGAGTTCTGTTTCCTCGTTCTATACATTTGCATGAATATTTGTAACATGTAAACAGTAGATCTTTCAAATAACCTAATTATCGATATCACTGAGCTCATCAAGACAGTTATCTTTGGTGAAATTACTGGGATTAGCTCCACATGTAACCGTGTCTTTTTTTTTTTTAATACTTGCAGGAATTAAAACTGCATGATGTTTAAGACAAAGAGTAATTGACTCTGTATATTATAAGTGTAATTTGATTCTTTTTCCCTTGAAGGTGGAAGCAAAATGGCACAGATATTGATTTTACCATGAGTTATCACTACAGGTTGGATGGAGGCAGTTTGGCAATCAGTAGCCCCCACACAGATCAAGATATTGGCACATACCAGTGCCTGGCCACCAATCTTCTGGGGACAATTCTAAGTCGGAAGGCGAAGCTCCAGTTTGCATGTGAGTGTTTTTGGGGAATCTATACTCTATGCCTCTGAGAATATAATATTATTATGACATACATATTTTAAATTCCAACTTTGCCAACAATCTGATCTTTGAGAATCCATATAATTTTATGGAGGTAAAAAGTTTTGACAATGTGCATTTTGTGAATCTAGACTCCTGGGGATAATAGAAAACTGTTTCAAAAAAACCAATGTTATTCTATTTTAGGAATTATTTTTAGAGTCATCTCTAAAAATTACTTTTAGAATCATCTCTAAAAATTCCAGATATAAATATTAAGATAAGGACATGTGACATAGTACTATTTTTTGTTTTCCTTTTGCATTGGCTATTACTGTGCAGAGCCCAGGAAGAAAAAATTGGGGTCAGAGATGTCATTTGTGGGAGGTGGGTGTTCTCCCAAGAAAAGCGATCCCGCACCCACGGTTTGATGTAGGTGGAAATAAAGTGGTTGCCAAAGGCAGGCTTTATATTAACTGTAACAATGTCCAGCTGCATCACATAAATGTCATCCAAGTAATTACCTTGGTGACATTTGGGGACATTAGCAGATGAACAATAGACATACTGCCTCTAATATCCTTTGTATATAGTGTTTCCAAGGACAGAAATGTTTCATATTGGATTCAGCAAAACCCTTGTTTGAGAGTAATTATATCTGCCGATGCGGATAAAGTAGAAGGCTTGCATTCTCCCTCTGTACTGCCTCCTGTGCCCCAGAGGATCTATCAGGGAGCCAAAAAGTTAGCACCTACACCTGCAGGGCTCGTGGAAATCTCTATGCTGTCTGTTACTTTGAAAAAGTAATTTTTCTGAAATTTTGTTAATAAATATATGCCCAAGGCTCATCTTGTGAAATTACATTAGTCACCAGCAGATATATGAATTAATAATTAGATCTGGTTCTCATTGCAAGTCTTGTGTTCCAAGGGTTATGCTACACCAGAGACCCCTTGGTGTACACACACACAGCCCCCCATATGTTGACCATTTCGGGATGGCCTTGTTTCTGGTTTATAAAAATACATATACATACACACACACGCACACGCACACACACAAATACATTGCTAATTGTATCTGAATGTATTTGTATCTGTGGAAATAAAAGGAGAATGTAGAGATTTGTGGATGCAAATGGATTGTGGATAGAGGCTGGTGACTACTTCGGCACTTAGGTTAAAGATAATTATAATACTTGATTTCTGCATTTCAGCTAACACCATCACTTGGGAAACTAATAGGGAACAAAATAATACAGAAATTTATTAATATGTTACAAAAAAATAAAAAGATTGTTCCAGAGACTGAATGATTCGCTACAATAATTATTTATTTCTCTGCTTGGATAGCAGATGACCCTAGAAGATATACATGATTTAAATCAGATTCCATAATAATAAATTTGACTCTCTGGTAAGGAAAACTCCATGCAGCATATTTATTTGCTATACCCTTGAGTTTCTCTAGAGTTATGGATTCTATCCGTTCTTGAAAACAACTGAATATCTCCATCTCAAATTAATGCACTCTGCTTTATATAGCCATACATTTTTTCTTCTATGTTCCTCACTTTTTAACAAAAGTATGTTTCAAAATTTCCTACATTATTATATCTCACATTTTGTTCTGCTTTTAAAAATACTTGCAACTAGAAGTTTCCCTAGTTAAAGCATATTTTGCCTTTGCCAAAAAGAGAAAAGCTTCAATTAAGAAGAAATTGTATGCTTTCATTTAGCCAAATAGGAGAAATCAATTTTTCTGTCCTTGCTGACTTTCCTATCTCTTCATAAAATTTTCCTTTTTGGGGGCTGAAGGAGTATGGCCATCGATCCTTAAATGCATTTCTATTACTATTCATGCAGAAAGTAAAATGGCCCATATCCATTAACTGATCTTTCTTTTGCAAAGTTTAAAGGATCTTAGGCTCTAAGTCTCACATTTGAAAAAACAAAAGCTAGAACCATAACATTTTTCTCTTTCTGTCTGGTACCTATAGCGGTGCCATATCTACAACGTTTCGTAGTATATCTAGGCAGAGATTTGCTAGAGTGTGAAAACAGAAAAAGTAGAGTCCAAATGCAAGTCTCCAACCAAATGGAAGGTTCCTAAAGTGCATGAACTATTTAACACATCTTCATTTAAATTTTCATTCTTCACCACCTCCTTCATAAATTCTCACCAATGTCTATTTTGGTAAAAATGTCCTTTGTTAAGATAGCAATGATAATAAAATGCTGAGATTTTTAAGTATATACAAATCTGAGTTCAAATTCTATCTCTGTCAAATATTTAGCAGGATGAAATTAGAATACCTTGTACCATGAAGCCTTTGTTAAGAAATTTATAGAATGAGAATTATAGCCCTATCCATCCTATAGGACAATGACATGGATTAACTGAGATAATGAATGTGAAGTGCTTTCTCAACTTGGACAAACATCTACATATTTCAAACTGCTACAGCTTCTCATAGAAAACTCTTCTAGTTTTCATTTTTAAACTTTTTTCAGACCTGTTTCTTGTCCTCTTGTTTTCAAGTTTTTGAGGTGCTTCAGCACATATTATCTCTCTTGAACTGGCCAAAAATCTAAGAGGAAGATGCTGTTGTTGCTCCCATTTTATAGATTAGAAGCCTGAGGTTCACAGAGATTGGAGCTTTCTTAAGGTACATTGTTAGAGAATAAGTTGGAATTTGAATATTAAAAAAAAAAAAAGTTCAGACTCTAAAACTCACGGGCTTCATGTGAGAATACTGAGTCCTTCTCAAACACTACCCACACAAATCGTGTGGGCCTTCTTTCTTTATTTCATTTGTTACGAGCCCAATTATTGTCTAGATAATAAATGATTATCTGCAGCTAAGGTTCACAATAAATCTGGTGGTAGGTACTAACGAAGCCCTGTCCATATCTCCTTTAAAAAGTGACATGCCCATCCCCAGCTATTAATGCCCACGGATGCCGCTTTTCTGCATTTCATACCCCAGACCTCCCTGTGGGATCAGAATGAAACTAGACAACAGCTGAGACACCTTCTTCCTTAGCTCCTTCCCTTGCTCTCTCCTGCTCTCCTTCCTGCCTTTCTTCTGAGAACGCACCCTCAATAAATCATATGCACTTGAATCCCTGCCTCAGGCTCTGCTTCTAAGGAACCTGAAGTAGGACAGACACTAAACACTTAACGTGAGATATTTGGTCAACTTATTGATAGAAAAAAATGGGTCTAGTAGCCCCCTCATACAAACTTCAATAGATAAGAACAAAGCTAGGCATCAGAATAAAAACGTGTCAGCTCCTCTGCTTCCGAGCTGTTGGAAGTCCATTGTATAGTGTCACTTTGACCTTCAGAACAAATGGACTCATGAACAGCCTTTCAGAACCTAACCTGTCCATGGGAGAGACGCTGTAGGTACATACCTCTAGATGATTGATGGCTTTTGTTTGTCACTTTTATCCTGGTGTTTAGCAATCCAAAAGCACACTCTGAGTTTATTTTAGACACAGCCTATAATACCCTGCTTCATCATGAATCATCCCACCATGAAACCATCCTGAAATGTGGCCTGTATATAAAAAAACTACCTATTAAGAAATATACTTCTAAATCAAATCTATCTTTAACCAGCTAGGTAACCAAGACAAGTCATTCACCTGTCTGCACTTATTAAATATATGTTTTGAATTATTTGATTACAAAAGTCCCTTTCAGCTCTTCAGAATAGGACTCTGTCCAAATACTCAGGTAGATTCTAATTTAAGTTCTCTTTCTTTCCCTCACCCAAACTCAACCCTAGAGCAAATTCAGCAGGTGTCTAGTCACCAAAGTCTTCTCCTATCACCCTGGCATTCTTGAATGATAAAACCAGTTTGACTTTTTAAATCACTTCTAGCTGCTTTGAATTTCTTTTATTTCTCAAGGATTTTGGTGATAAAGGTTGCATGTAGACTTCTTCCTTTCATATGTATGTTAACGAATTACTCTGTACTTGTGTGAGAGAACATTGCATCTGTCATTGTGGTTTAAAATGTCATCCTTGAGAAGATGAGATAGGTGTTTTGAAAGAAGCCTATGATATCACTCAGCTGAATTTCTTGGAGGCTCTTGTAATATAAAACTCTACCAATGAATAGATAAACGTTTAGGATAAAAGGTAGTCATGAATGGAGACTTTTGCTCTTGCATTAATATTTAATCACAGATACCATTTCAGATAAGTGTGTTCCATGATTGCGGAAGGAAAGACAGCTGGCGTGGGACCTCCTGATTGACCATTCATTTAGTCATCCTCCAAGCAACCATAGAACACCTAATTTATATGCATCGAGCACTGTGCTAGGTCCTGAAGATTAAGTGGTAGATAGGAAACAGCTACTTCCTGTCTTCACAGAGCAGACAGGTGAAACCTTAAGTATAATTTTTAAAAAAAGAAGTAGAAAAGAAATCGCTAACACTTACATAGTATAAATTATGTGGCAGGCATTGTTCCAAACTCTTCATGTAAATTAACTCAATTGATTCTCACAATAATCCTCTGAGAGTATCACAATGTCCGCTTTCAGATGAGCAGATTGAGACATAGAAGAAGGAACTAATCTGCCTAAAATCCCACCTAGTAAGTGGCAGAGTCAGTATGCCAATCCAGGCAGCTGGAGTATAAAGTCCATGCTCTTACCACCTACTGCACTGCCCCTGAAAAGCATCAGGCGGAGTGGAAGAGGTGAACTTCACCTGTAACGGAGTGCACTCCAGAGTGAGAAGTAGTGAAATTTGTCTGGACTGGAGAAAGAGCAAAGGAAGCCTTCCAAAGGAAATGAGGCTCACATTGAGCTTTGAAATACTGCTTTGTGTTCCAGACACAGAAAGTGGGTGGCAGAGAACATGCAGGTTGGAAGGACAGAAAGAGGACATGCAGATGTGTGAACAATCTTCCAGTACTTAAGAAAGTGTAAGGAGGTGAGCAAAAGACTAAGCAGCCTTACTAATTAAGAAGTGACTGGTTTTCTCTGTTGAGGCTGGAAAATCATTTGGAGGCAGTTATAGGAGACCCTTTATATCCGAGCTTAATCTTTAAATGATTGGAGAATCGAGCGATATTATGAGATACCAAAGAAACACACAAAAGACCATTATGGTGCAATATTTAACACTCAGGATGACATTGTGCACAAGTGTTACTTCGTGTGTAAAATGGGGGTGGCAATATTACCCATTTCAACTAGAGTTACTGTGAGGACCAAATCTTTACCACATGCAAAGCAGAGGGCAAGAGCAATTGACGGATCAGTGTGAACTGAGCATGAGGGACAGTCAGGAACCTGGCCGTAGAACTATTCATAGGCCAAGTTTTGTATTTCTCTATTTATCCTAAGAGCAATGGAACCATTTTGAATGATCTAAGGATGTTGAAGTTGTTTATAAAATGCAGGTGAAATGCCACATACTTTTTCCTTAAAAATGTTCGTCTGACACATTAATGATGTTATTAATATTATTAAAACCACAGTACACATAGTTAGGGGTTTTCCAAAACTCAATTCTTAAAATAACTGATCAGATGGGGTTAAAGAATTCTTTCTCCACATCACAGGATTGACTTTAAATGACGCAAGGTTAAAATGCAGTAATAATGTATTTCAAAGAGCTATAAACATGTAGGCCTTTACCATCATCGTAATTGTTTTCCAGAGGAATGCAAAGAGTTTTATACCTGCCATGCTGTTCATCTTTATTCTCTACCTGTACACTATTCTGAACCGGAGAAGTTCAAGGCAGGGCAACTATGTTACTTGCCCAAGGTTACCCAACCTACAGCAGATCCAGAACTTTTTACATCTCCATCTTGAAACAATTTTTTAGATATGCATTTATTTTATTGATAGAGGAAATAAAACAGAATCTTCATAAATCAAAAACCATAGTTCGCAGCACAACAGAAAAGGTAAAAGTCATAATATAAATGTCTTTGACTCCTTACAGAAGGATTTCTAAGATTTATGTATTTGAAGGTGACATATATTTTTATTTCTATGTGTTGGGCAGGGTCTTTACAAGTAAGGAAAAAAAAAAACCCTCACATTTAGAAATAAATTGTAAAAGCTTCATGGGCACTGATTAGTTCCAAATGTATTTAAAATTCTTTCATGTATAAGAAATGCAAAAATAGTTATACATGATCCTGATGATATGATGATAAAGTACATTTATATCTTAAAAAGAAATTAAGACCCAGGGGAAGAAGTTTTAAAAATAACACTTAAAAATGCATTTAGAAATTGTAAAGTCCCTGATAATTTTGAAGTGTGTATTAAGTGGATAATGCATATCTAATTATAAATGAAAATGCAAAATGGCTTTTAACCTTTTTTGTACATCAGAAATGAAATAGCTAAACAAAATTCGTGAAGAAATACTTTTTCTTTAATTTCTTGAATTAAAAAAAGATAATACATGAGTATTGGCTTTTTGATATCATTTTGAAATAGCACTAAACAATGGATTTAATATTCTGAATTTCTCTTAATGAAATAATAGCATAATCACCAATTGGTATCGTATCAAGAAGAAAACTTTGCTTTTAAAACTAATTCAGATCTTAAACAAATGGACAATGAGCAGTTACATGGTTAAATTACACCAAGCCACTATTATATTTAAATTTAAAATCAACAGGGAAGTAAATTGTTCAAGGCTTTAGCCTCATTTTTCCTGCATCATCACTGCTGGATACCTATTTATGTATCTTATCAGAAATGACACTTCTTCAAAATTCTCCCAACACCCAGCTCTACTTATATCCAGCAGGAGTTAGTCTTTCTGGTCCATTTGAATAAAATTGCACATTCACACTGCACAGGCTAAGAGTTGGGGTGGGCAAGGAAAATATTAGGAAGTAAGGGATTCATCCTATCAAAACCTAGTTTCCAATTTGTAAGTCTGAGACAGAAACACAAAGCTGAAAGGCTTGTTACTCTGATGCTATTTGACAAATGGTTTTGAGTAAGTTATGGACATGGTCCATATGGATTTTGCTTCTGAGATTTATAAAATTGGTTCAAATTGTAGTATAAAATTCTTATTTGCATGAAAGGATCAGATAAAAAATTTTTCTGGTATTTATTTTGAATATATATCCAATATTGTCTAAAAAGTAAATTAGAATCAAGGGTTTAGAAAGCAAATACAAATAATAAAGAGTTTTGGTGGAAACACCTGGAAATGTTCATTAAGTTTTAAGGTGTTAATTTATGCCCTACCTTTTCCAGAAAGTATAATATGTACCAAAAAGTACAGAAAGACATAAATAGTTCTATGAAACATTACTAAGCCAGGTCCAGAAATACATTCCCAACACCCCCAGAAGGTTCCCCCCTTGGGTCGCTTTCCAATTACTACTCTCTCCTTCTGTCTCAGAGATGAGCCATGTCTTGACTTGTAAATTTATAATTAAGTATTGTGGCTTTTTGAATTTTATATGAATAAAACTATACAATACATGCTCCTTCAAGTCTGGCTTTTTAGCCAGCTATGTTTCTGTGATTCATCCCTATCGCTGTAAATGTCTGCAGTTCATTCCTTCCCCTTGCTATAGAATATTATATTGTATGAATATACTACAGTTTTTGTATAGCTTCTGCTGTTTTGGGAACTTTGGGTTATTTCTAGGGGCAACAATGTATAATTCTTCTATGAACATTCTTGTAGGTATCTTTTGGTACATTTGTGCATATGTTTTTCTGCTGTATGTACCATAGAGCAATAGGGCAATTGTGTAGGCATATGAACAACTTTAAAAGATAAAACCAAACTGTTGTCCAGAGTGATTTTATTAATTTCTACTCTTACCAGCAATGTTTTGTTCTACATTCCTGACAACACTTGGTATCAATCCTTTAAGAATTTTAGCATTTAGGGGGGGTTAGTAAAGACTATCTGATTTTGATCTAGCTTCTGTTTCCTGAAAACCAATGAAATTGAGCACCATTTTATATATGTGTTGAATATTTGGAAATCCCTCCCCCGTTTAGGAACAGTTTTTCCAGTTTTCCATTTTTCTGTTGAGTAGTCTTTTTCTTAGTGATTGATTCTGGATACAAGCATTTTGTTGCTTTGATGTATGGGAAACCACTTCTACCATATGGCTTGCCTTTTCACTCACTCTCTTAATCATGTCTTTTGATAAACAAAATTTTTTAAATTTCACATAGTCCAATTTATGTATCTTTTCCTATATGGGATGATGTTTTTTGTAAAAAGTTTAAGAACTATTTCCCTACCCTGAGATCATAAATATATTCTTCTATATTATTTTCTATTATGTATTTTGTCCTTCATATTTAAAATTACAGGGCACCTGAAATTTATTTATTTATGAATTTATTTATTCATTTGCATGTTGTAAGCTCATTCCAATATATTTTTTTCTATAGGGATCTGATTGAGCCAGGATATGTACATGTATATGCAGTCCTTTCTTTGTTGTTCTACAGTGCCACGTCTGAAAGAAGTCAAGTGTGCGTACCTGCTTGGGACTGCTTTTGCATTCTCCACTCTCTCTTCCTTCATTATATCCGCCTATGCTTGTGTAAATACCACACTATTAATTATGGCCATCTTACAATAAATCTTGATATCTGGTAGTTATTAAAAGAGATGATATGGGTAAAGAAAAAATGAGGCTCAAATTGTAAGCTAAATCCAAGGAGAATGAAATCCAAAGAGAACAACAGAAGAATAAAAATTCATGCCACATGAAGATCCTGTCCAATTATTAAAGCTGAGCTTTAAAAAGCTTTAAAGTTGGTGGCCAAGGCAGAGAGTGGTACATTATCTTCATGGGATAAAAATGTGACAATTGTTCCTGTGAGCATAATCACTCTGACTCTGAAACCTAAGGGAAGTGTCTCCTGTGAATTCTCATCAAGAATAAAATGGATGATTTAGGGAATGACAATCCTCTTACAAACATGCTCACACATTGGATTTTCTTATGGTGGCTTCTTATATCAAATAACAGCTACTATTTATTAGGTACTTATTAAGCTTTTTACGTAATATTTGTTAGGGGACTTCCCTACAGTGTACCACCACTGTAGCCAACATCTCTATCTGTTTGGGAATCTTACTGATCTCTGGCTGTCGCTGTTACGACAACATCAATAGGTCCTTTAAAATACAGTCAACAGAAATAAGTTGCTAAATATGTCAAAACTTCAAGTGAATCTAGTGCTTACTTTGTTCATATATTATGTGGTCTTTCTTGGTGGAAGGCTCACAAAGTAGGAACTGACTCCAGAGGTTCTGCTTAGCTATTTCAGAAAACAAGGTCAGAATATTTCCCGTGAACATTCCTCTGTGTGCTTCTATTAGGCTGTCTCTTTCCTACATCCAAGATGGATGCTTTGGGAAGGTACATGTTCTGGCTCCCGAATCAGTATTACTACGTTTATGTTTATGTTACTTCCTTCTCCATTTTTGTAACAGTGAGGGAATAATGAGAATTCAGAGAAACAAAGCGCATAAGCATTTCAGGTTTTGTGAAGTTGAAAGCATCCTCTAGGATGTGTGCTTTAGATGTTTCTTCCTTAAAGGAAGTGCCAACCATCAAAAAGTTCTTTCTAATTAAACAGAATAATCTAGCTGAATCCTCAAAACTACCATGTACGAAATAAGCTACTATTAAAATCCTAATTTTATCGATGAGAAAAATTAAGGACATTAGAAAAGAGAGAATCTGAGATTGGATGTCAGACATCCTGATGTTTTAACCACTTTCCTAATCACTCGACTGGTGCTTGTCAAATTTTAATGCACAGGTGGACTACTTGGGGATCTTATTAAATGTAAATTCTGATTTCATAAGTCTAAAGGGGGACCCAATATTCAACATATCTAGCAATCTCCCAGATGGCACTGATGTTGTCACCCGTGGATACCAGACTGTGAGTAGCAAACAGTCTCAAAATGAGCCTTAGGCTAGTGCCTGAAACAGTCCAGTAACAGCATTACCACAGAGGTCAACACGAGGTCATACAAGGAGGCAGCTCTGTTATGGTCTACACAAATCCAGGGGAAAAGCAAGTGGTAATCTATATCAGACTCTAAGATGGCCATGCAACATATGCATTTGTACATTCAAACAACTCGTATTTATCAAGCATCTCTTATGAGTTCCAAACACAAGTGTAAGCAGAGAGCAAAATAACGTCTTTTTTCTGTATTTGTGCATCTGCCCAAATATAACTGCAAACTCACTTTAAAAACAAAAAGGCAAATATATTAATGCTATTGGGATAAAGAACAAGTAAAAAATGTGCTTGAGCATTAACCAAAGCAATAGGTTTTCAAACTGTAATCCTTTGCCAGAAATACTATCCTCCTAGGCTATGTTTCTACTCATGACAGAAAATGCAAATGAGGAAGAGTCTAGATCTATAGACGTGATTTAACAAGTCAATTGCAGGGTTTTTCCCCTTTTCAAGAATTGTGCAGTTGAGAGATCTACTTTCACATACATATTAATGAGTTGTTTTGCATAAATCAATTCTATTTTTATGAATGGAGATTATATAACCCTCCTCTAATTCTTCCAGAAATCCCATCCAAGTGAACTACTAGAGTTCTTCTTACTCGGCCTATCCCTTGAGTACAAGGGATTTATTTTAATTATTTCATCAGTTTTAAACAAAAGTAATCAAATATAAACAACTATGCTGTAGGGCCGTGCCCTCTGCCAACTGCCTCTCAGCCTTCTGGAAGGTTCTCTGTGTTTTCTTGTACTGTTTTCAGTATCCATTTAAAAAGTAATCTTTGTGTTTTCATTTAAAAAGTTATGAAATATAGCTGATTCAAACGTTAAATTTATGACATTCCTTTTTGGCAAGTTTAACCGACTGTGGGCCCTGAATATTGTCATTAATATAAATATTAAATTTAATAAAAGCTAATATGTATCCAGTGAGCCAAACACTGGGCAAAGCAGTTTCTGGGCTTTCTTAAGTTCTCACGGCAAGTAAGTGGCAGAGCCAGAACCTTAAACCTGGATCCGACTGACAACAAAAGTCAGGCTTTGCACACAACATTGGTGTTTCAAAGCACCCCCCATCAGCAGATGTCCTAAAGAAGCATCTCACTCCTGCCTGCAGTTCCAGTTATCTCACTCCATTCTCCGTCTCTCTTTCCTCAGTTAATAGGAAAAAATATCAGAGTCTGTGACGCTCTGGATAAAACTGTCCCTCCCCACAGCTCCACGTCTTCCAAGGAGGCATAAAGAAGTTATCTTGGCAAGAATCCCACAAACACACACCAAAACATACGTAACATACATCCTTGCCCCCGTATTTGCCTTGACGTCACCATCGTTGTTATCATTGGGTCTTTACTCCTGTGCACATAAATCATCATAATAAGCTCAGAATTCTTAGGTTACCCTCATTGCCCAAACCCTGATTTGCACATAGCTCTGCATGTTCCCATATCTGAACCCATTTCCAAGTCCTCCTCAACTTGTGAAATTCTTTTCTGGGCCTCCTAAAATCAAAAGTCAGTCACAGGCAAAATCTTAGCACACAAACTTTTCTCAAAACACACTGTGTTTCTGAAAATGAAATTAGGCTTCATCAGAGGATGCTGCTTCTCTTGTATCTGGCTCAACTGGTTTTCTCCTACACCCCTCTTACCACTGGGTCTGTGAATAGGGACAGAGTCCTCTTTCCTCCTCCATGCCACCTCCAGATAGTCCTCCCCCCATATCTAATGCCCCAGCCTCTACAGTCATGCCATTGGACAATCATTACTTCTCTTTGTTGCAATCATATTCTCATCTCCTAACCCCCAATAGTTTTTGAAGACTTTACCTCCTAGCTCACTGTCATTCTCTCTGTAAGCCTTCTGTCATATCTCTTGGCAATTTCAGTTTTTGGTGAATTCAGTGTTCAGTATTTGATATCCTGATTTCTCAGTTCCTTGGCTTCTTTCCTTCCATTGACCTTGTTTATCATCCCATCTTAGCCAATAGCCATCCTGCCAAGGCGACTCCTTCAAGACCTTGTCAAAGTCTAGAACGGAAAGCATCACCCCTAATCTGATTTTCGAACTTCCCAACTCTTGATCATCGCCATTTGACTGCCTAGCTCATTTTCTACAGCCCATGGACTCCAACAATACTTTTGCTCCACTGGGTCGTACAATACATGAATCCTAACACCTACCCCTGTCCCTCTCTTACCTCATCCTGTCATTTGCTCCTTATCTAGACAAAGGTAGAAAACATTTCCCTCCAGTCATCCTTGACTCACTTATTTATTTTTTCCATCATTTTATTTATCTCATGAAATCTAAGCCATGGTGAAATCCAAACAAAAATTTTCATAGAGAGAAAAACAACTGTGATTCCCACTTTCACTTTTAATTAATGACCACTTATGCCAAGTGGGCCAATAATGCTGCCTGACATTAAGATAAGGGAGGGAAGTCATCATGAAGTTCCAAGATGTTCCTGTGTTGCCAGGGTCTTTAGTATAGAAAGGACCTCTGTGAGTGGAAAAAGTACTAGCCAGTATTTTTCTCCTATAATGTTCAACTAAGTCTTCTCACACATATCTCAAACAACATTTCCCCAACCCTTTAATATCATCTATGCTGTAGACTGGTTGATACTCAGGTCTGATTCATGTCTGATTCAATGCCTAGTCTCTGGACCAAGATGGACATTACCTGTAATTCTTGAAGTTTGGATATTTGTGGTCTGTTTTTTTAAAATTCAGGTCTCCTGACTAAGATGCTCAATTTACTCTAGAGAAATAGAATTTTTGAGGATGCCATGCTAAAGGTGAAAGATGGGCAAACTCTGCATGCAAAGAGAGGGTCCTTCTTGTCCATACGACTGGAGGAGATGGACAAATAGTGGGATCACTGAGAACCTCCAGGCCGAGACACTCCAGTTCCTTGGAGTTTGGCTTAGCCCCGGGCATAAGTAGTGTTCTCGGGGCATTTCCTTAACAAAGATTCCCTGTTAGAAGATAGTGTATGAATAATGTTAGGAAGTCAGAATGCTCAGGTTCTGCGTTTTCTTCCTCCATACTGCTAAGATTTTATTTAGAGACAGGTACGGTCCAATGTGGATATTCTAATCTAATTAATCTATTTCAATCAACCTCTTCTATTTTTCCAGCAGGCAAAGCCCCTTCAGAATACATAATTACTTTTCCAGATTCCCATCTCATTTTTCATGAGGACTTGTTTATTTCATTAATGTCAGTCCTTTCACTGCATCTCCTTACCAAGGCCGGCACTGGGACGTGATGCCCTTTACCTTTATGTTTTTGAAAGCAAGAAAAGGACTGTTTCCGTTTTTATTATTCATTCTCTTAACTCAGTAATCTTGTTCTGCAGAAAATTGAGATCTTAATAGATATTGAGGTAGATTTTCACTCTTTTCCTTGATATAAATACTTATTGGTGTTTATATACTTTATAATTATTATGTGTTGATAAATTGTTATATATTAGTTGCAGACTAGGAGGAAACGTCCTCAAGGTTAATTTTGTCCACTAATTCTAACTAAACTGGTTAAGCAGTCATGCATATTAATTACATCATTTTCAACTGATTTGCCCTATCAAAAACTTCTACCTACTCATTTAAGGAATGATTTCAATATCAACATTTCTTGCTCTCTTCCTCTCTGCCTCTTTCTCTTTCTCCCTTAAACAAGCATAACTCTTTTACATAAAAAATAAGTTGTGTGTACATTCACCAGATTTATGCATGTACACGCATGCACATGCACACACACACATATTTATATAAATGGGATCATTCCAGGTGACCAACTTTTTTCTTTAAAAGTTTTAGATTATAAAAAATTTCAAACATATGGAAACATCCAGAAAAATATTACAAGCAGATGTGGCTTTAAACGTGTGTTAATATTTTTACATTTTTGTTTCAGGTCTTTTTTTTAAGATATATTACAAAATGTTCTAACACAGCCAATTTTCACCCCATTCTTTCTCCCTCTTTCTTCCCAGGGGTAACTACTTTCCTGAAATTGGTGTTAGCATTTCCAAGTATGGCCTTGAATTTTTATTATCTTTGTTTAAAATTTTTATATAAATGATATCAGAGAACAATTTCTTTTGCCAACTTTTCTTCACTTTACATTGGATTTTTATGATTTAGCCATATTTCTACATGTTAGTTTACTTCTTTCCTTTTAACTGTCGTGTAGTTTTCCACTGGATGAATCAAAGGAAGTTTATTTTATTTCAACACAGGGATGAAAATAAACAAAATTTAATCTTGTGTTTTCAGGAACAATATATTACAAAGATTATTTCCATTTATATATTCATGTATTCATTTCACTTATTTTTACTGAGCTATTATCATGTGCCAGGTACTCTGTGATGTGTTGAAGGTATAGTGCTTGACACACCAACATATCCTTGGCCCTCATGAGTCCATGTGAGCAGTAGGAGAAGGATCACATAAAAATATAAAGCATAAAAAATCTTATTAAATATGGAAAACAAACACCACATGCACTCACTATTAAATTGGAACTGACTGATGAGCACACATGGTCATGGAGGAAAGCAAATCTCAGTGGAAATCAAGCAGCGGGGAAGGGAGAGGACGGGATGAGTAACGTCCTACCTAACAGGTACAGTGAACACTATCTGGGTGATGGTCCATGCAACCAAAAACATTTGTACCCCCGTAATACTTTGAAATTAAAAAAAAAACTTATTAAATAGACTGAGAAGACTCTGAGAGACTATAATGGAGGGGTTATTGATTGGGGGCTCAAGAGAGTAAGACTCAGATGGATGAAATCTCCAATGAAAGAAAATTATGGCTCATCCACTAGCAGGTATTTTTTGCAGTTTTTGTATCCAATGCCACAATTATGTGGTGAAACAATGAATGAACCAAACTTTGTGCTATATAGCAGTAAACCTCTCTTTTTGGTTTACAAGTCTTTGGGTTACTGGGTGGTTCTTCTGGCCTTGTCTGGGCTGACTTATACATTGGTGGTCAAATAAGCAGCTTTGCTGATTTTGCTGGGCTCATTCAGTGTCTTGGTCCAGCTGGGACAACTGAACTGATTCAGTTCTTCTGTACATGGTCTCTCATGCTTTAGCATGTTTAGCGGGCTGGTCTAAGTTTTTATTAGAGTAGCCGGGTGGGGACACAAAAGCAAGAGAACAGAATGCTACATGGCTGCTTGAAGCTTGGGCTAGAACTGGCATGTTGCCACATCTGTTGCATTTTGTTTGCAAGGCCTGACCAGATTAGGGAATGGTGAAATACACTATATCTCTGTTGGAAGATGCTGTAAAGCATATTGCAAAGGAAAATATAGGATACAGACAGGGTTGGAAAATTGGGGCTAATTTGCAACCAATCTCCCATGGTGGTATGAGAAATGGGGTTTCTCCCATTCCAGTATAGGATGAAACAACATATTTAAAGGCTTCGAGGATGGAAGGAGCTAAGACATTAAATAGCTGATATGAAAAGGTCATTGTGGAGCTTATTGAGAAAAATAAGAATGATGTCTAAGGAAACTGCAGAGCTTGGCAGGGGCAAGATCATGCTGGCATTTTGCATTATTGCTCACATTCAAATTGCAAAGAGTAGGACCCCATACAATTTTAAGGAATAGATTATATGATCTCATTTTAATTGATTACGTTATGAAATGTAATTTATTGCATGATTTAATGGATTACATAATCTAATTTTTAATTGAAGTTCTTTGGCTGATATGGATGATAATGCCTTCAAGGCTGTTATTTTGTAAGTGGGAAAATAGTTTGGGAGATTATTTAGTCATTCGGATGTTTGATGATGAAAATGCAGGTGGTGTTAAATCAATAACATCCAACTGCTGCTGGATAAGATGTGGTTTTGAGGGAGAGGATGATATCAGAGATGGTCAAATGGATAGCTGATGTTTATCATTTATTTTGATGAGGAAAACTTGAAGAACTGCTTTGAACTAAGAATGAAAAGTACAATTTCAGAGAAGTCATGAAGTTGGCTATAAGGTCTGGAGTGCAGAGGGGAGAGCTGAGCTACCTACATAAACCTGAGAATGATCTACATAAAAATGTTACCTGAAGCCATGGGAGTAATTGAAATCACTAAGAGTAAACTTTTCAATCAAGAAGAGAAGAGGGCACAGAAATAAGTCCAAAATAATTCCAATTATTAGGCATCAAAGAATATAGATAGATATGTTCATGCTTGTAAGTGGCTGATTATATGACTTTACCATAATTATTTTAAATAATTGGCTGTTATTAGACCTTGTTAGATATCATTAGACAGTGATATAATAAATATCTACTCTATATTCTTTTACTCATTTGACCAGTTATACCCTTAGAGTAGATACTGAGAGGTTGAATTGCTGGAGAAAATAGGTGATACATTTTAAATGTGAATGCATCTTGATTAACAACCCTTGAAAAATGGTTATACTAAATTGTACTTGCAACAGCACCACTTGAGTATGCTATTACTGCAACGCCTGTCAATATTATATATTATTTAATATTTACTCTTAGCAATCTGATGAGTGACAAATTATTATTGTTTTCATTTGGATTTCTTGGGTTATTAATAAAATCAAACTTTTTTCTCATATCTTATTAGCAATTTAGAATTCTTTTATAAATGTCCTATACATGGTCTTTGCCCAATTTTCTGTTGAAGGGTTCAGATTAATTTCCAGAAATTATTTACCTTAAATATGTTAATATTTTCTATTATAGATTATGGGAAATGTTCCCATGCTTATTTTAACTTTGCTCATGGTATTCTCATCATGCTGAAATTTTAGCATGTAAATTGATTATTTTGTAGTTCAATTTATCTCTCATTTTCTTTATAATTTTTGTGTAGCAACACATACAGAAACGTTTTCTCAAGCCTGTGATTATAGATCTATTTTTGTTTCATACTCTTGCAGTTTCGTGCATTACATTTAGGCCTTTGATTCACCTAGAATTTATTTTTGTAATCAGCCTGAGGTGAACACCTAACTCTCCACTCTCACCCTGTAAAAAGTTTCCCCTAGTTCAGTGTTGACAGAACCCATTTTCCACTTCAAATGCAAGTAGTTGCTTGCAGTGGAGGCAGTACAATGTCGCCGTTAAGAGTGAAGTCTGCAATTACTCTAAATAAATTCTCCCCCTCCCCACCCTTCCTGGCAGGATAGAACAGTCGCTGGTCAGAATGAGCTATTCTACAAAGCCCAGAGCTAGACCACAGGGTGATATTTCTCCTCTAGGGAAAGCCCATCTGTCAAGCAAAAACAAACTTTTAAGATGGCAGCACTGCCTAGATATTATTATAGTAGTTTCTAGAGCTTTATTCTTCCTACGAGTAGGTTAGATACAAAGGTTTCAAAGGCAGCATTAAGACCAAATGCAGCATCCAAACTAGAGGAAGTGAGTGAGGAGTTGCCTTTGAGTCCATTCCATCAATTTCATTTTAACCTTATTTATTTGGCTGTATGTTTGTCCCCCTCTGCATTTCCTATATCAGCTTTATCACACATCAGTCCCCTGCAAGTTGTATTGGAAAAGCAATATGTGTGATTGAGATATTGTTAACAACAAAGCCAGTTCTGGTCCCAGAGCTGTTAGATTCTGATTGATAAAACTTAATATTTTGAAGGGAGAAAAAAAAACACCAACTATTATTCCAAGTCTTTTATTTGTAGTGTGGGTGAAGTTCCTTTTATCTTCTCTACTTTCATTGTAGCAGTATGACTGAGATTCCAATAAATTATTGAATGCAATATCCAGATGTCTGGATGATTTTTTGGTGCTGCTGCTACTTCTTAGTGGGCGAGAGAAAAGATAGTTGAAGTTCTGCAAAAAGTGTCAAAGCTTAGCAATAAAATAAGATTTCATTGAACAGAAACTAATGAAATCACCCGATTTATTTCCCTTTCACTGCTGTAATGCCGGTAAATCTTGCTTCCTACAAGTCACAAAGCTTGAGTGTGCAGTGGCTTGGCTCTGGTGGTGCATGGTTTATGTGAGAGGGGATTGGAAGAGTATTCATAAATACCTTTAATAAAAGAGTGTGGGGCGAAGCAGCTTATTCTTTCAAAGGAGTTTCATTTGTGTCTGGAGATCATGGCGGTTAAAAGTCAACTTTCTCAATTTTTTTGCTCATGCCACCTTTCTAGTATCACTGGGCTCCCCGAGGACCTATATCTCCAATTCCTCTTCATGCTTTTAGGTTCAAATTTTATCTGCTCCATGGTGCAGCTACCTTCGTCTTAGGGTGTCTTCAATTTCTTTTCTCTGATATACTTCTTGTCTGTCATATATCAATCAGGCTGGTTTGATCGAGATGTTATTCTGAAGGAGTGTTGGTGTTGGAGTAGACCAGGGATCAGCAAACCTTTTTGTAAAGAGCCGGATAGTAAATATATATGATTTGCAGCCCAAAGTCTCTGCTGTTATAGGGTAAAAGCAAACATACATAAATACATGGGTGTGGCTGTGTTCCAATAAAACTTTATTTACAGAAGCAGACACTGGGCTGGATTTGGCTCATGGGTTGTAGATTGCTGAGCTCTGGAGTAAACACAGAATATTTTTTAGATGTGTCCTGTCAATGAAGACAGCTAGTGTTTGTTGAGCATTTGCTAAACTTCTACTTAGATAATCTCATTTCTCCTACAATTTAGCAAATCTGAAAGGTAGGTACTAGTTAAGCTTATTTTATAGATAAATAAACTGAAACAGACAAAGACGAAGTCATTTGCTAGTAAATTGTAGAAAGGCATTTGAATTCAGGCTCACTCTGGGGCCCAAGGTTCTAACCACTCTGCCATAACGCTTTTCTAATTGATCAATAGAAATGCAAATGACATGGAAACCCATTTTGGTGAGATATGTTAGTGAATAAGTAAGTTTTTTATTTTTAAAGCACTACATACGTTCTAGCTTACTTTTCACAGGACACAAGATTATTCTTATTATTTAAATTTAATTGTTTAAATTTCCATTTAGAGAAAATTAACCATTAATTTAATTGTGAGGGAAAAACAAAGAAGGTTAAATATAAAATATGTAAAGTCAGCATGAAATGATGAAAAGAGATAGAAATCTGGAATTACATGACTTGAGTCTTTAAATTCCGGCTCTATATCCTTCACAAGATGTACGACTTTGGGCAAGTTGCGTTCTGAGCCCTGATTGTCTCATTCATGAAACTAGAAAAACACTAATTCTGTATCTACATTAAAATTGACTTTGAGGATGTATTAAATTACTAAGTGTAGAAATACTTGTACAGATGTATCCATATATAATAATATATATGCAATATAATATATAGTTATATATTATTATATATACATAGACATACACATATATACCTGCATGCATATAAAAAAGTACATGCTAAAAAGTCACCTTTTCTTTAGAGGAGTAAAGAAATTCTTTGTTTAAATGATCTCAGCTAAATAAAACTGCTTTGAATTTGAAATAAAATTTTAAAAGGAATTTTCACAGATTCTGAGGCATGAAGAGTTCTTGAGGGTCATCTAGAGCATTCCTCTGTCTTCAGGCAGAGACATCCTTAAGCCAATGCAGATGAGATCCTGTCTATTTCTTTTAGAGAAGCAATTTAGTGAAAGTGCCTATAAACCATTTGCTGATAGAAAGAGAACCTCTTGAATATAAATTGACTCCTTGATTGCAAGTGACTTTGTGATGACAACCAAGAGAACTTTTCAAAAACACAGAATATCAAAAGCATTTTTCTGTTTCTGGGAGTCAATCGCCTTGTGTACCCGTGGTTTCCAGATGGGGGCTCAGACTCAAAACATCCCGAGGCTCCATCGGCACTTAGTATGCAACATAGCACCTCTCAGTGTCCGGAGGTGAGTCTTAAATATTTTATACCATTAACTGTGTAGTCCCAAAGATGGATGCAGGGCAGATGTTTGATGTTCTGGTTGCTGAATACTGTAGTGAGTTTATTTGCTTATCTTTGACATTTCATAGAGGTAACCACAGCAATATCATTCCCCTTACCATTGATGTTTTAGGTAATAATTCTCTGAAAGAAAACCAAACATTGATGTGTTTTTATAATACATAATATTCTCTGATTTATGAAGAAATAATTAAGAAAACCAGTGGTTCAAACTTAATGTGAAGCTTCAGAAAACTCTATGTGTTTAAAAAAATGGAAAAAAAGAACTTAGAGAAATTTTGACTTCCCGGGAGACTAATAAATTGTTAAGTTTATTGCTGCATTTTCAGCTCCTAGAGCAGAACATGTAATAACAGCTTCATAAATTTGGCAGTGGGACTTGCTTTACATCTCTGTATCTGTAGCACACTCTTTTCTCTTTATATGGCAGATCTCATGGCAAAAATGTAGGTTAAGTAGTGTATTGGGGCAGTAATCTCAGGAAGCATAGTGAAAGAGTAGGGAAGTAGAGAGGAAAGGGAGAAACCCCAAGAAACCAAGAAGAAGAAGTTAATGAGTAGGTTATCATTATGGATGACTCTGGTTCAGTACGGCTGAGCCTCTCCTAAAACTGTTGAGCATACCTCTTAGGTCAAGGAAACTGAACTATTTACTCACCAATTCCTGTACTTCATTGGCTGAGCGGCACTCCTGAGGACATTAAATGCCTAGAAATCCAGCCTGATTTCTATTAATACATAGACAACTGTGCACTCACGGAATAAACCAATTTCTCAGAGCAGTCTTAGAGTGACCTAAGTGCTGGAGACAGCAAGCCCTGAAATGTAACTATCCCCCAAGTGACAGGGGACTTCCCAAGCGGGCTGAGCAGAAATAAAATATGGGTCTCCTACAGCTATCATCATACCGTAACAGAACTATAACAGTTTTGGTTTCCTAAGTGACAGTCATAATGTGAGAAAATTCAGGAAATTGGCTTGATATTCACATTTATTACATAGTTTTAATTACAAAGATCACAGTTACTTCTTACCCAATAAGGCAAAAAGATATGTAAAAGTTCAAAGATAGCAGTTCAAGAATTTTACATTTTTTCCATATACTCGGCCCTAGTATTTCCATGAGTAAAAAGGTTATTTTTTAGTTGTTCCTGGTTAATTACTGAACATGCGATTGGACTTTACTTATTCTATCCTTAAAATGAATGAAATACCTGAGACAATTGGATGATGAACTCCTTGATTAATTATCATACTGAGATGATGATCACAGTTTCTGCCTGTCTTATAAAAGAGCAGGCTTTGGTTGCCAAATGGGCAACCTCTTCTCTGCAATAACAGATGTCTGGCATTGAACATCTCGAAAATCTGAACTAAGAGACACAAGAGAACTTCATGGTAGGCTCTGGGGCTGAGAAGTTTACCGAGTGCTGAGGCTAGGATAAGCCAAAGCGTATGCAGCCTGAGATTTTATGGGTATGTGTACTATAAGTAAACACAAGGACACTGATCTGTAGAAAACAGCATGGAGCAGATACTCAAGAAAAGCAGGGGTAACAGAGACTGATGCCTATGGAAAAAGAAAAGAGAGATAGAGGAAGAAAATTGGCAGGTGACCTCCCTGTTCCAAATGTGCCTCTTATACTTTGTCAGCCTACGATTTCTCTTGACCATTTTTAACTGCCCCCCACACCCCCAGTCTGTACTACTTTAAGTGAATTTCTGCTTTTGGAATGCAAAGAGACCTGGCTCAAACAATGAACACACAATAATTATTGTAGCAGAAATTTAAATGAACTAGAAAATCAACCAGTTGGTCATTTAGGCCTTATGGCATTCATTGTGCTAAAGACTACAGGTCATACTCCTTGGGATTTGGATCTTAGCTTCCTCAATTAATTACCAGTTCAGTGACCTTTGGGCAAGTTTTTTTGAAAATTTCTTTGTTACAGCATTTTATATGTATAATGTATTTAAAAATTGCACATACTTATTATATAGTGGGCTTATACAGTGCTCACATATAGTATGAATTTCATGAAAGTTAAACATAAATATGAATAAATCCAACAAGGTAAAAGGTATAATAAATAGAAAAGACCCATAAAATATAAATAAATGTAAAAGCTAAATCTATATATAAGTTAAATGTATTCTAAACCTTTGTAACAATTATAACTTGTTGAGGGCCATTTGACACACAGTATTTTAAACAGATTACTTATATCATCTCATTCAAATCTCATAACAATCCAATAATATAATTATTTTAAAAACATTTTATAGATTCATCCACCTATGCCTCTTTTCAGCACATGTTTCTTGAGTGCCTTTTAGGTATTAGACACTGAACATATTCAGGAACATTGAAAAAAATTGAAGAGTAACCTTTTCAATTTCTCACAGCTTATGAATGCAAGCACTTGATTCAAACACATATTTATCTGACTCCAAAGCCCAAACATTTTCTTTCAACTCTGTGACTACTCTTTTTTTTTTTATGTAAAATAAACAGGCTTCTCCACTATTCACGGGTTTGCCTCTTTCCCCTGGGTCACAGTCTTTTATAATCTAATTTTGAAAGTGACAAGCCCTAATTTGACCATAGTCTGTTGGTTGCACAGACCAATGCTGGTGCAGTGGGCTGGGAGGGGCTACCCAAAGACATGGATATCAGGAACAGCTTCATGGGGCCATTTTGAAGTCTGGTTACCATACCATTTTTCAGGGTAAATCCTAGCCTCTTCTCTGAAATCTTCTTTGACCAAACAAATCTGGTCTTATCCTCTCTTCAAATCCTAAAGAAAATATTGTGGACTATGTATATAGTAGTTGGCATGCATTCACTTGCTTAAGAGTTATAATTACTTAGTAATTCATTAAACATATATTTGTTGAATATCTGCTTTTTATGAGCACTGAGCTAGTTACTGGGGGAAAACCAGATCCCTGTTCTCAGGAAGTTTATAGTCTAGTTAGGAAAAATTGAAATAAAATAAGTCAATAATCATTTCTGACAGTGACTAGACCTTGGACGGGGGTGGGATATCAAGTGATGAGGAGCTGCTCCTTTAGCTTGGTCGGCCGGAGGAGGCTTTGCTAAGTGGTACCATGTAGGCTGAGACTGAAATGTCAGAAAGAATCTAACCACACAGGATCTGGGATTAAGTTTTCAAGCACAATAAACAAGAAGGCCAAGGGCCAAAAGAAGGAAGAAATTCGGTATGGTCTGAGAAGCGGGAAAATAAAATGGCAGTTGTGTCTGGAGTTTCCTGTACCACAGATGAAAGAGAAGGTGGTAAGAGGGATGTATCATACAGGGCTTTAAATAACTTAGCAAACTACTTAAAGTCATCTTTATTCCTCTCAATTCATTAATCATGAATCAAATATTTATTGAGTGCCTAGAGTGTGCCAGCACTGTGCACTGTGCTATCTACTGGTAATGCAAAGATAAACCCATCCTCATTGTGTGGAGAGGCACATAGACAGACAAGCAATGGCAATCAAGTAGGGGGTCATTTTAAAAAAGATATTACAAGGTCCCCGCACAGTGGCTCATGCCTCTAATCCTAGCACTCTGGGAGGCTGAGGCAGAAGGGATTACTTGAGCCAGGAGTTCAAGACCAGCCTTAGTAAGAGTTTGACCCCGTCTCTACTAAAAATAGAAAAAAAATTAGCCAGGTGCAGCAGTGCATGCCTGTAGTCCCAACTACTTGGGAGGCTGAGGCAGGAGGATTGCTTGAGCCCAAGGGTGTGAGGTTGCAGCAAGCTATGGTGATGCCACTACTCTCTATCCTGGGCAACAGTGTGAAAACCTGTCTCAAAAAAAAAAAAAATCTTATGAATATATGAATTAATGCACAAACTCTACATTTAAAATATCATTATAGTAACCTACAGTGCAATGTAAGCAACTCACCTTTGTTTAAACTTATTAAATCAACCAATATTCCTGATTAAATCAACCAATATTCCTGATTAAATCAACCAATATTCCTGGAGCCCCTGTCTATGAGGAACAGACACATAAAGGGAGGTTGCCCATCAGCGTAGTCTGGAACTAAAAGTTCCAATTACAACTTTGACCATAACCTATAACGTATCTCTTAGACCAACTTCATTTGTATTGTTTACATTCTTTTTAAATTTTATTTTTGATTGACCAATAATAATTGTATATACTTATGGGGTACAATGTGGTATTTTGATATATATTTACATTGTGGAATGGTTAAATCAAGCTAATTAAATCTATCACCTCACTTGCTTATCATGTTTTTTTGTGGTAAAACATTTAAAATCTACTCTTTTAGCAATTTTAAAATATACAATGTATTGTTATTTATTATAGTCACTTTTCTGTGCACTAGGTCACTAAACCGTGTTCCACCAGTCTGCCTGGAACTTTGTACCCTTTGATCAACACCTCTCCTTTTCTCATCCACCCCTTGCCCCCAGCCTCTGGTAACCACCATTCTACTCTCTACTTCTGTGAGTTTGACTTTTTTAGATTCCACATATGAACCACTTCATGTGATAGTTGTCTTTCTGGGCCTGGCTTATTTCACTTGGTGGCATAATGTCCTCCAGCTTCATCCATGGTGTCACAAATGATAGAATTTCCTTCTTTTTAAAGGCTGGAGAGTATTCCATTGTGTATATATACTCCATTTTCTTTATCCATTCATCTGATTATGGGCACCTAAGTTGCTTCCATAGCATAGCTGTTGTGAACAATGCAATAAACATGGAAGTGACAATACCTCTTTGGCAAATTGTCTTCCATTTGTTTGCATATATGCCTAGAAGTGGGATTGCTGGATTGTATGGGTAATTTCTATTTTCAGTTTTCTCAGCTGTCACTCTCTGCCTCTTAAAATCTAGATGAAACCTACTCACTTTTCTCCAGGAAAATCAGTGTCCAGATTCCTGTGCAGCCCAGTGAGCAGACATTCCATGACCACACCTTGCTCCACCTTTCGCCTCTGCTGAGGTCCGGTTCTCTGCCCTGAGTCTTACAGTTTTCCTTCCTTCTCCATCCTGGTTTTCAGCCAAGAGTGGAACTCTTTTCATAATTCTGTCCCCAGACAACACAATAAAATAAAAACACATTCACGTAGATTTTGTTTATATCAAAACATTTCTAGAAATTTAGCGGAGGAAAGGAGTATTGGCATGAGAAGAACACAAATCATTTTAAGTAGAGTAGTCTATTCCTAAAAGTCCTTCAGCACTCTGTATGTTGATTTGTTTTTCTTTTTCTTTGTTTTTTTTTTTTTTTTTTTTTTTTTTTTTTTTTTTTTTTTTTTTTTTTTTTTTTTTTTTTTTTTTTTTTTTTCTTCTGTTTTCTCTGCTCTGCCAAATTCCTGTTCACGGAAAATGCAAACAGCCCACTTAGTTTCTCTCAAAGATATCTTGTCTCCTGATATACCATATATCAAATGGCCCATTTTCCTAAACCAGATTTCCCAGTTTGAGATATCTATACATCACCTTTATGGTGTTTGAAATATCCATGTATCACCTGTATGATTATTTTTTCCCAATCAAATTGCTTTGATTTTTAATAGGTAAATTTGTTTGAAAGGACATATTTACTATCATTGTATTTAGAAAACCACTGTCATTCATCACAAATGGAAGACTTTAAAAAGCAATGCATAATTACAAAAATTTGAAGGTGTTTGTTTGCATGACACCAGTGATACTTATTATATCCCACACAGTGGTAATATCTCTTTTGCTTACCTTTCAGGGTTACTCTCAACATTAAAAAAAAAAAAAAAAAAAAAAGAATGACAGAAGTGAAAGTACTCTGGAAAATAAGGGATTTCATTTAAAATCATCTCTCTCTCCCCACCCATCTAAATGACAATGCATGCAGAGGTCCTTATCACTGAACCTAATTCTCCTCAGTGCTGAGCTGGAGAAAACTGCAAAGAAAATGCAGATTGCAGCTGTGACTCCAAAGACCTTGCTTAGAGTAAAACAATTCAATGGAAAAATGATGGTATTTAGCATCCACCCTGAAGTCACTCTCCCTCATTCCAGTTTTGGAAGTTCTTGCAAATTGAAGTCAGTAGGATAAAAACTCTACTAGACTGAGAGCTTCTGTCTGTGGGAGGTCTTTAAAAATATGCTCTGGCTTCACCCTCCTTGTGCACACAGGAGCAGCAACACACTTAGTCAGAGGTTCTCCCCCATTACCTCCCAAACCTTTTGTATTTTATAAAGATTGCAAATTTTGAAATCTAATTCTTTCTGATTAAACCATCACAATGAATAAAAGGGCTTATTATGGGCTCTGTTTGAGAAGAACCATAGCAAGTATAACAGTTCACATTAACCGCTCTAATCAAGGGGCCTCGGGCCTCACTCCGTGGAAATCACTCTCATTTACTGTAATGAGAGTCACCAAAGTGAATCTAGAGGGAGCTATGAATGTGTGTGTTCCTGGAAGGGCACAGGTTCACCTAATTTGCCACCAAAATCAATACCTCCAGACCCCTTTGCTGGTGACCTGTTACAGGAGGTTAATTACAAGTGAGATTCTGGCCAAACTCCCTCAGATCTCTGGGAGGCCAGTGGTCAGCCTGGCCTTTTTTGTTATTGCACACAAAAGACAAGTACAAGGCTAGGATGCACTCCCCCAAGTGACGGGCAGATTGTCCTCACTTGCTGCTTGCTTTGCAACCCTCTTTCCCTTCCCCTTGCACTACGTTTTTCCCTGCCCCACCATGGAGTGGACAGAGTTGTATTCTGACCAGCTGAGAATGTTTCTGGAGTCAGAGCTGAGTAGGAGTTCCCATCCGTTCTCTGTTAGCCTTGTGGCCTTGGAAAAATTGCTTAACCTTTCTGAGCATTGCTGTGTTTACTTATAAAATGGAAGTCACAGGATATGTAATGTACATCTCATTTTGTTTATAATGTTCCAGGAACTGGGAAGGGTCTCCGTAAGTAACAGTTCCCCTTCCCCTGCACTGGGAAGCCCCTTGCACTACACCCCTCCAGACCTCTTACCCGTTGCCTTCAAAAGTATAACCAAAATCTCAAAAACACCCACTGTCCTTTGAATCATTCACTTTAATGTCCACAATGGCAATGGAATATATATGTTTCCTCTGACACTCAGGGCTTCCTCAGCAGAATCCTCAAATATTCATTCTGAAAAAAAACCCAGGCCCTGATACAGCTGATTCCACATCTTCCTGCATCTTCCACACCTTGGCCTTTCTGCATACTCCCCTTTGTGCACCTGAGCGCTATTTCTGTCACTCATTAATCCCAAGAAGCACGAATAGCCCCGAAGAAGTCTCTTTAGGAATAATTGATCAAAAAGGTTTTGGCGCTGTCCTCCCCGCAGAACAAAAGATGGAGAAGTGAGCATTTGCCGGAAGGCAAGGCCCACTGTGGAGAAGCAGGGCAGGGCTGGGGTTTTCCTGGCTACTAGACACCAAGCCAAGAGGTTCCTGCCGCCTCCAGCAGGTCTGCGTAGCTTTCTGGGCAGCGAGGTTCAATGACCCTCCGTCTCACAACTTGAGTCTAGTTGGCGAAACATTCTTTGTGATAAAATACAGCGTGATGTGGCAGTGCTTGGAATAAAATTCACATACTTTTGACTTTAGGCCTTTTTCTTTTTTCATTTATTCACGAGCATTTGAGTAGGCTGCTGAGTAGGCAGAGAAACAAGTCCTAGACTCTGTCTTCAAGAAAATATGTCTGGTTATGCCATCGGACATTGAGCTGAAAGCTAGATAAAAAGCCCATTTTTAAATTTTAAGACATCCTAATTTGGGAAGTGTGTGGTTATATCATCAATAGTATAATTACTAATAAAATCCCTCACACCATTTATTGTGTACTTAACACCTCTTATGCACTTTAAAAACAGTACCTCATCATTCCTCTTAGACAGGTACTATTATTAGCTTATTTTAAAAGTGGAGAAAACTGAGGTGGAAAGAGACTAATTAAATTTGCCCTAAATCACTAGCTAGTGCATGGCCAAGCTGGCATTTGACCACACATAGTCTCAGCCTAAACCTATGCTCTTGATTGTTTTGTTCCATCTCTGAACCTTTCACAGAATTCATTAGTGGATTATTTAATCTATTTTACATGCTACTCATATTGCATCTTTTCCTTTCAGAAATACCAAAGAACTCTACTTAAATATACTAGTTAAGTAATCTGGCATCTCAATCTATCTTATGCTATCAAAATTGTTACATCATTCCATCATTCCCTTCTGTTTCTCTCTCATCTAGTTTTAACTATAGGGAATATGCAAATTTAACAAGGAGCAGGTTTGAGGACAGCCCACGTCTAGCACTTGTATTTTTATTTTTTTCGTAATTGTCACTGTTCTTACCACCATTTGTCAGACAAATGCATCCATGATGGAAAATCAAATCCAGTCTGACATGTATGTTTTAATAGCCCAATTAAGTATTTCGTATTTGTTTACTTGTGTAATTTATGAAATGCTCATCTCTCTGAAATCCTAGATTCTGGGCTTATAGCAAAGGATGTATTATGCCCTCCTTGCTATTGTCCAATTTTTTTCTTGAACACTGTAAGAAAACGGTTCTTAGAGAATTCATCATTACTAGGAAACCAAGAAACAACTCATTTGCTCTCTGCTTACTTATGCTTTTTTATAAAAATCCTTTTACACCCCCCACAAAAGGAAGAATTTTCACTTGGATTGTAATGGATTTGGCACCAGAAACTCTTAAAATACCTTCTCACTTCCTACTTGGATATTAGCATTCCAAGTTTATGTCCAATATCAAGATTTAGCTATTGCCTCTTTTACAGCATTTGACAATAGCATTGTGTTTTATTGGGTTATGTCATGTTATGTTACTGAGTTATGCTAGGAAACACAATAACATTGTGAACACCGTCACTGAGAATACAGCATCCAGAAAATGATGGTGGAAAATGAAACCAGTTTAAGTAGAGATATTTTTGTATGTCACTTAATAAAGGGTCAGGAAAATTAATTACTACAACACTAAAACAAAACCACCCACGAAATAGGAAATAGAAACCTGAACAACTTTGGTATTCTTCGTGAGCGAGTCTCTCCAAAGGAGAGAAGCATGGAGAGAGATGAATTCAGAATAACCTTAGCATAATGTCTTGAGATTTTCAAATATTATCTGAATTCCCAAAATTACATGTCTTATATCTGGGAGTTCTGTGAGACTTATGCAGAACTAAGGACTTTTTCTTAGTGTCTTTTACCATTTCCCTTTTGCTGGGCAGGGCACCAGCATTTCCTTGCCCAGAAAAATGTTTTTGCCGTAGGCCAAAACAAAGCACGTACCTCCAACATGGGAACTGCATCATGAAGGTGAACAAGTGCTCCAAAGTCTTGTTTACCTCAGTACAAGCTTTCAGTGCTGAAACTTCAGAAGGATTCTCAAAGGGGGGAAATAGTATTTGGTTGGTGGAAAGCAGAGACCAGGGTAAAACAAATCTTAGAGTTTAAAACCAGATCTAATGTCCTCGAAGCGATAGATAATTGCAATTCCTTTTGAGGTGTGGAATAAGAGAAAATGAGCAAATGTCTTCTGTTTGGGGGTCAGATGATAGGGTCTGTGTCTGACTGAAGCTCTAGAGAGAGAGGCAGGGTAGTTTGGTGGTTACGCAGATGCACTCTAGACCCACAGTATTTGGAATTAAATTTTATTTCCTTTACTTACAGCCTGTGTGAACTCGCACAGGGCAGTTTCTGAGTGCGATAGTAGGAGCCGGAGGAGGCTGATCTTCTTTGCAGAGAAAAGTAGGAGGATTTTTGTTTCCCTCTGCTCCTGAAAGACAGGACTGTCATGGGGGAGGTTGTGGAAGAGAGAGAGAGAGCAGATACAACAACCAAGAGGAGTGGCCTTAAGAGCTACTTATCTAATATTTGATTCTCAGGTGTTTGACCTGCATCTTACCACATCAGTAAGACTGACACATGTTCAAAATATTTAATGGTGGCATTTTATACCTGTGTTTGTGTGGGGGTTTGGGGGATAGCATACCTCTGTAGGGAGGTCAAAACAAGGGCCTGAGTTTCATATTTCCATGAAGATACTGGGGGAGACACCAGGGTGGAAATAAACCAAGAAACACACAGAGAGGAACAGACAAGCATTCAGAAGAATTAGGACATCAAAGAAGGAGCTATTTCTAAAACCTAAAAATTCCAAGGCAGAGGAAGCACTCCTCCTCCTCCCCTAAGACTTTGCACAACTCTTTGGAAAGGCATCAGGTTTTTGTCTTGTTTGTTTATTTGTTTGAACATGGAGTATTGGTTTATGCCAATTTTATAAATTGTAAGTGGCAGGGAGACCCCAGTTAATGTCTGAAAAAGAAAACAACATGGTGTTTGAGTGTGCGCTCTGGAACCAGACCCTCTTTTTCAATTCTGTCTTGGCAATACAGAAACTGAGTGGATTTTAGTCAGTGATCAATCATCTAAGTACCTGTGCTACAAGGTGATTGGAAGAATTCAACAAGTGTACTTATCAGAGCATCTGGCACATGGTAGCTATTCTTGAAAAAGAAAGAAGATTTGAAACATTAAAATGAAATAATTCATATATAGTAAATGGTGAAAGAAGCATTAATATTCAGGTTTTTAACAATTCAGCTGAGAATACTAGGTCCTTCTTGAAGCATGCAGATTTTTATGGTGAATATTTTTCCTATCTCCAATTTTTTACATACTGTCCTCTTGGTCCTGGTCAGCGGACCCTGGATACTCATCGCCTTCCTCCAAGCTTATGAGACTTGGCAAACCACTGGCCTCCTTCTTTGTCAGGGGCTGGCACCGCCAAGCACCTACTCTGATTATAATTCTCAGGCCTTGGCAGCAAATGCACAGTTTTCTTGCCTTAATTAGGCTGAGATTCATTCCTACATGTGGCAGCTGCAAAGATATATTCTCTTTACAATTAGATGTTGTAATACTTAGCATTTCCTGGACTTAATTTTAAGTACATTTTGGTGGCCCTGGTCCCTCCTTTGCACCTTGCTTGCTCCAGGAGAGAGCATATGGCCCAGTAATTCTTTAAAGCTCATTTTATGGGCCATTCTCAGGCACTTCCTACTGGCCTTTGGAATGGAGCCTTGTCTGTGACCGCATTTTTGCTTATGCTCCTGCCAAATGCTTCCTCCAAAACCAGCAATAAAACCACAGGACCCAATAAGCCGTGGTCATCAGAATGGCTTAATGAGAGCAACCTCAACAGTCCGGGTCTTTAACAGCAACCAGCACAGCAGGACTTGTACCGTGTACACAAGGACAGCCTAGGCAGGTCACCTTTGCGGTTCACAGGAATATCTCCAAATATTATAAAATTTGAGATCATCTCAGGGAGCAATCTCAAACTAAGCTATTTTCCCTTAAGCAAAAATGGATAGGACAAAAATAGAAACTGGTGGTTCTCTCTGTCTCTCATTGTAGAAGAATATATCTAGAGTTCCTAAAGATCTTACAGAGCAAAGAAAATTCTCATTGGATGCTCCTCTGTCTACCTAATTCAGTGGACCTTGCCTCAGAAAATTGTCTGAATAAAATCATGTTTCCAGCTAGCAGAAAGGTATTTGAAATACAGATTGGATACATACAATAGACCTTGCTCAAAGCATATTCACAGGAGATGGCACCTTTTTTAAATAAGGAAAAATTATGTCTTGTCTATGATCTATGTGCCATTAAACAGTTTTAAAATCTGAATTATTAATTAAAACCTGTGAACTAGTAACATTTTGGAATGACTGTTTTGATAGCTAACAGGAATTGTGTAACTTTCGAGAGCAGTTGATTTCCTTTCATGTCATGTCAGCTAATAGAAACCCCATTGTAATCATAAAAGGCACGGAAAAATTGTGTCACAAGCGGATGCTACTTAAGTGGAAGTGAGCATGAAATACATTAAAGTATCAGTGGTCTTATCAACCGAGTGTTATAACGACTTCTGATTAACGGTGAAAACACGATTGATGTCGCTGCACGTGTGGGGCACTGACAATGTGACACTGAGAGAATTCAATCCAAAATTTGTTAATTTCATATATTCATTCACTTTCTCATTACTCCTTGGTGACAGTGTTTTGTTTCTGTGACCATTAAAATGTAATCACAATTTAAGGGGACCTTTCAAAAATAATAGTAAGGAAGAAAACCCTTAAAATTGTCACCCGTTATTACTACTAAAAATAGAAACAATGAGCTCAGTATATTGATTATGGTTTTAAAATACAGTTTGTTAGGCTGATTTTTATTGAGGAGTCACATTTAAAGTGATGCAAACCCAAGTCACAAAGGACACCAAGTCAAGGCAATAGTTCGTGCCAACATATGTAGTGGTGCCATATCAATGGTGCCAACATATGTAGGGTGACTGAGTTATCCATGGCCAAAGAAGAAAGGGAGCATATTTGATTGAAAATCCTCTATGAGAGACACACGCGGCATGCCAGGTCCTAAACTACCATAAAACTAAAGACTGCTAATCAGGAGCAGATAGGCAAGTGAAGGGTGTGTTGTTGGAGTTCAGTAGAGTCCATCTTGGTCAAATATTTGTATTATTAAAAGTAGAGAACACATAACAATTGCTAAATTTGCATATCAGATCTAGTGCATTGATGTTATTGAACCTTATATGGATGGAAAAGTGACATATACAGAAAGTACACTTATTTGGCAAATGATCTGGTTAGGACAAATAAATTGTGAATGCTTTCAATAGAATCATCCACCTTCCATTCATTGGAACTAGATTGTGCTATTTAATTTGTATTTATAGTTTAGTATACCTGAACTTTGTATCAGTCAGAGGAAAATATAATGGTTTGCCCTAATCATTTGGAATTATCACTATTAAGCACCTACTCTATTCCAGGCTGTAGTCTGGATACATTAAATTCATTATTTTATTTAATCTTTATAACAACCTCCCTATATACATATATCTATTACATCTTCTACCTTCCTAAATGACCAACCCAACATGCTCCCATCTGAGAAATTTAAAACCACCACCACCACCCAAAACTTTCTCATCTCACCAGCAAAAACTCTGCATTACATCATATACCAGCACACACAGAATTTGTACTGATTCCTCTTTCCTTACAAAGGTCAATCCTTCCACATGGGCTCTGATTACTATTAATACATTTCAGGCTTTACAAGGACTTTAATCTATGTCCTGAATCATCAATCTTTCTCTTTATTTGATCATTTATGTCAGTATAGTACCCTCGCCTAATCTTTTTATATTCTTCCTAAATTCACCTCCCCTTCATAGCCAACCCCAACGGGGCTGCATACCTGTGTTCCACATCCTTATCTACCATCTGCTGTCTACTCCTCAGTTCATATTAGCTTCTCCTCCAAACTCCACTGAAACATCTCTTGCCAGGATCACGTATGAACAGCAACATTTTTTGTCCACATCTTATTCCACCTCTAGTTGTTACTTACTGAATCTCCTCTCCTCTCTCTCATCTCTGTGGTTCTCGATTCTGCCTCTGGAACTTTTCAGGGTTAAATACTAGAAAACTGTTTACCAAGTTGCTCAAACCAAAAATTTGAGAGTCATCCCATGGGGATTATAATCATTCCTATGACTGTAAGTACTGTCTGTAAACTGCTATATCTCATTTTTATAACTCTGAGTGCAGAGCTCATATATTTCATAGCCTTTATGACATTGTCATTTAGATACACCACAGATAACACAAATTACAGATATCCAAAATGGAATACTTGAATTCGTATAAATGATACCAATAATTTATTCCAATTCTAAAGAAAATTCAAATAAAACCCATGCACAACACATAATCTTTAGAACATTTTCAAAGATAAACAGAGATGTAAGTAAAGATTTAGTAATCTCCACTTCCACATCTTCCATTCACTCCTCTAATATAACCAATGTGAATGTTGAAAATAAGTTCATTCCATAACTTTCTTTATGCCAATTCAATAAATACTCACATTTAGCTTTTTACCTTTGTTTCTTGTGTAATGGGATAATGCTCTTGCAATATTTAGCTACTTTTTTCTTAACAGTATGACATTAAGAACTTTCCAAGTCAATCCATTTAGCTTTAATTTATTCTATCTAATCAGTGATGAAATGACATTCTATACATGTTTCAGATATTATTCAATGATTTGCACTGATGTATTATTAGGTTGTTTCCAAGTATTTTCTTTGTATTTTTAATATAATCCAAGTATATTATAATGGACGATCATGTCCTCCTTACCACTGTAGTCCCATTGAAATTTATCCCAGCAGCTATGCACCAGGAACACTGGCTTCTTTTTAATACCAGAAAACTTCCCTGCATTTTCCATATCTAGAATTGTAGTGCTGCTTTTTCCTTCTGGAAGGAACGCCTTCCCTGTTCCATATCACCATTGCATGGCTATCTCTTTCTCATTCATCAGATCTGCAGTTTCTTCCTTTTCTTCCAGGATATCTTAGTTGGGGTGAAAAGTTAAACTATTGTAATAGATACCCCAAAATAAATGCCTCAAACAAAATAGACGTTTACTTATCTCTAATCTGGTAATCCAGACTCGGTGTTCCAGATCAGCTGTTCCATGTAGTCGTGCAAGTACCCCATGTTAATAATGGCTCTTTTGTGTTTAAGAAGTGGCTTCCAAGATCTCCCACATCACGGGCAATCCAGGTTGGGGTGGGGATGAGTGGATGGAGAACATCAAAAGCCGTGGAAATTTCCTCCCTAACATAATAGGTGGAAGCTTCACTCATCATTTCTACTTGCTATGTGTAGCTGCAAAGGAGTCTGGGAAATGTATTCTCTGGTTAGACAAGTATGTTTGATCTGTAAGTCTACTATTAATACCATGGAAGAAAGGAGAATAAATCTTGCTAGATAATTATCAGTGTCTGCCACAGGACACTTATCACAGCTTGTAAATGATATATTTGTTTTATTAACCAGTCTTCTGGTCTTCCTATGAAATAGTAAGCACAATAATGGTGAGCTACAGGCCTGTTTTATTTATAAATATATCTTCTGGTCTTAATATTAATACTATTCATGTCTTTTAGTAGGTGCTCAATTCATTGAATGACTGACTGAATGAAAAGATTTTGTAGGGGAAGAAGAAGTTAAACAATTTAATGGTCACCCAGTCTCCAGGAATGTTGAAAGATTTAGACCTCAGTTGGATGGTTTAACAAAATAGCTAGTAAGCTCTCTTCCAACTCTAAATTTCTATGATTCTTTGATGTAGGAAATCACAACATTCCAAATAAGATCATGAAGTGGCTTTGTGAAGGAATTAATAGATAAAGAGGAAATAGAAAATATACTTTCTCTCTCCTTGGTTCTGTCACATGGAACTCTTTGCCTCATACCATAACATCTTAAATTCTCAAAGATTCCAACCACACATTAACATGGCAAATATTAATCTAAGATACTAGAAGACTGCAGCAAACTAGCTATGTACCTTTTTATAATTACGCCTTTCCTGGACAGGAAAAGTAAATATGTGCTGGGTTAAAACATTTCCTGTTGGGCTACTGACTACCTGGAAGAATAAAAGTAAACAAATATTGAGTAATGTTAACAAATGCCTTTATCATGTACTTTGTTTAATTATATTAAAAAGAAAGACAGGAAAAGAAAACACACCAAATTTTGGGAAAGAATAATCAGTGCAGATAAATCGATCATCAACTGAATTCTCTGGTCAGCCAAGTATGAGTATCCATTACAATTAATAATAAAAATATGCTTAAGATTCTTGTTTAAAATGTTTCTTCCACAAAGTAATTCTACACCTGATTTTATTTGTTTTCCAAGATATTGAAGACTTTGAAACCAAAACAAGAAGCACGGTGTCTGTTCGAGAAGGTCAAGGTGTGGTGCTTCTCTGTGGGCCGCCACCACACTTTGGAGGTATGCTGGGGGTAATTTGGGTCACACCGTTAATAGGACATAGGCACTTCAGGTTTTGGAAGCAATAATAGCCATTCATCAAATCAAAGGAACCATGAAAGCTCTTCAAGTTCATCTGCTGCACCCAAGCAATTTTACATACAAATATTTTCTTTTAAAAATATTTATTTAAGCAGCCACTCAAAAAATATGTCCTTAAGGAGATGGTGCACAGTACTGTACCGAGTGTGAGTGTGAGGCTTTGTAGTGACCACAGCTGTAACCTGGTGCAGTGACACACACAGTTCATGACAAGGGGCAATTTATTTAACCATCTTTGAGGCTCAGTTTCCTCATCTGTAACATAGAGATGCAAACTGATATTTATAATTTAGTGCTGTTGTAAATGTTAAATGAGCTGATGAATGTAAATTGATTAGTGCAATGAGTAGAACTTTACACAAAAAAGGAAGTTAAAGTGTTTATTTCATTTTTATTTTGGGGCTCTATGGAGAAGAAAATTCCAAGCAATGCTACTCTTGGCAACCTCACGTTAACTATTGGAAGAGAGAGTTACCCCATTAATTGGAAACACATTTTCGATGTACCAAATTAGCATATTTCCTAGCAATGGTGAAACTCAAACAGTAAATGCCAACCTCTACTTTAGAAGAATCTGGACTGGTCAGTGAACTAGCCTGTTGCCAGAGACTGAAACCACCTACTAGGATTGTCCTCCTCTTGGATTTCTCAAATTTCAGATGATTTGGTAAATTTAGTCACAATTTTCAACTAAGAGTGAAGCTGGAGGAGGTAGTGTGAAAACATCCTTGAAGTCATTTTATTTGGTATAATCCAATATCGCACTAACTATATTAAATAACAGCAAGGACTTACATAGCACAGATCTAAGTACTTTACATGTATTGCATTCTTAAAGCCTTACAATAACCTATGAGGGATAGACTAGTATAACTACAGTTTTACAGGTCCAGTACACTGAAGAGACAGGTAGAGGGAGGTTAAGTAACTGGCCCAAGGTCATACAACTGGCAGGCAATGGAGCCAAGATTCAAATCCAGGAAGTCTGGCTCCCAGGTGCTCAGCTTTCAATCACCACTGCTTCTGTTATAGTTAACTCCCACTCTGAAATGGGAGAATTTTGAAAATGTATAGGACATATGTTTAAAACTAAAATGCAAGCAACTTTTTTCCTAATATCAAACCAAATCTTATGTATGAGCCTTGAAAAACTTGAAAGGATTTTTCTATCATTGTTTTTATTTTTACACAGCCTCATGAAATGCCATTACAAAAAGAAAACTAATTCGAAGTTTGCAATATCTTATTCGGTACTATTACAGAGTATTATGGCATTATGCTCAACTGAAATGACAGGGAGAGTTACAATGCTTTCAGTGCTATCTTGAGATAAAATAATATTATTGCAAAACACCCAAAAATTGCTTAGGCTCTTTGATGGTGCTTATTTTTTAACCATATGGAAAGTTATTTTCTAGTACCATAATCTAAGATGATGAGATATGCAAAATTATATCTGTTTGTGCAGGAAGTCTAAGTCATTTTATGCTCTGATGTCGTTCAAAGATTCTTGACACTATTGAAGATTGTTTTCAACTTTGTTTACTCTAATCAGGAATAATAGAAAAGTAAAATATTTGTAAATGAATCAGTTACATGAGTAAAAAATCAAAAAAGCAGCCAGGCAAGAGAATATGCTTTCCGAAAGTTTTTTTTTTTTTTTTCCTTCTTCTATATCCAATCTCTCTAAAGGCTCTGTATTTTCTCCCACACTTGGATGTCACAGAGAGATGCCCTAGGAATGTATTAATGGATGCAGATGGGCTTAACAGGGCAGGGAGGAGCAAATGTTGGCATGGCCAAATTATTTTTTAAGTCTCATGTGTGAATATTAATATAGCTTCTCATAAAGAAGAGTACTACTGACTTCACAGTGATGGAAGGCCACAAAAGCTGAAATTTTTACATAAAATTTTGGACAATTTAGTCCCTCTGTTTTTTTCTATATAACCATCCAGCAGCAATGAGTTTCATGAGTATTTCTGCAGCAAAGGAGAAATCGTATTAAACTTGATATTATCAGAACATCCTGAGTGCTTTATACTTTCTAGTATATTCACAGAAATATATGCAAACCTTTTTTTTTTAACAAGGCAAATACATTTCAGTGTGTTTCATAAAAAAACCTCACAGGAGAGTAGGAAAAATTACCAACATGGCTGAATTGCATAAGTTTATCCAACAAGGAATGGCTCCAGGTCTTAAAAACAAACCAGAAAGTGTCTAGATGGATTTCCCATATAAATGATTGGTCACAACCCAATGAAACAGAGTAATCAACATAAATTAAATGAACAGGCACTGTTATACAGTTGTCTTTTCTTCTAAATAAGCAAAAGGAGACCTGACTCCAGTATAGGCTTCTTGTGGATGCTTTCTGCAAATGCAGATGTGCGACCCCTCTAAAAAGAGACAGTTTATGAGCAAAGATTATTATAGCAGAGGAGACACCATACTGAAAAAGAAAAGGAACCCAGGTATTAATACTAGAACACAATCTTGGACACTCTATGACTTCAAAAAGTGACATTTGGAAGCCATTCTTTGTAGTCTGAGGGGCGGAGTACATTCCCTCCTTTAATTCTATTTCCTAACCTGAGATGACTTCCATGATTGTAATTGAGTCTCTGTCCTCAGGGCCAGACTAAGCCCTTCTTTCCATCTTCCAACAAAATTTAGATCCAAAATATTTCATAGAAATGTAGGTTTAACTAAAGTTTTATGGGGAGAACAGAGGATTACAATGCACATCTGGTTAAAACTTTATTGAGATTCCACATCAATCATCTCCTTCCTTTCTCCTAAACTCTCTCTCATTGACAGGCTATGACTTCCCCATCTCCTCTCACAATCCCTTCCATTATCTTTTACAGTGCTGCTGCTCAATTTGGATACCCATCTCAGAAAAATACAATTCTCCTTTAGCTTCTTAGTGGTTGGCAGAAACAAAATTTGGTAGTCAGCCAAATAAAAATAATTTTATTCCACTATGTCCCTAGACGGCTCTAAGGTCAACCCCCTACACACAAGTTCATGTGACAGCAAGAGACAATGGAATATTACTTGCACTCATTTATTGAGGGGGCAAGGAAGGTATCACTGAGTCTTTAGCTGAAATCTGAACTATATGCAGAGAGGTCTTCCCAGCATGAATTCTCACTCACCTCAGGGGTGAGCTTTTGTTAAGTGTCTCAGACACTTGTAACAAAGAGCATGGACAAACCATTTGCAATAGGGCTGAAGGCAGAGCTTCCTTTAAATTTTAGAATAAACATAAAACCCTTGAAGCCAAAGCTACAGGGTGAGTATGAAAATGAGCAGTCAATAGATCTCCATAAGCTCAGTGAGTCAGCCTAGCCTCATACAAAATATTATTTAGAAATGACAGAATGAAGAAATGGTACGTTTTCTGAAATAATTAAAATGACCTTCACTGTGAAATAATAGTTTCACCACATCTAAGTTAAAATATACTCTTTCCTTTATTGTCTGAATATAAAACTCTCAATCCTGGGCTCCTAAAAATTATGAGTTTAAAATTTGCTTTAGAGGAAATATTCTATTCCCTCTTCAGATCCAACTTTTAGGTTGGTAGAACAATTGAACTGATGCCAGTAGTTTGGATCATCCATGTCTGTAGCAGGAAGATAGCATTGTTGTCAGAGCCCAGTGTTTGTATTTGTGTCAATAAAGATGTTGACAATTCAACTTAGAGTGAAAATCATTCCAAGAAAAGGCTCGAAATTGTATTGTTGAATAAAGAGGAAGATTATGTAGAGAAAAAGTGCTAAATTTTCATATCCCCTTCCTCCTAATCGGTGTGTTTGCTGTTTCTGGAGTAAATGAAAGTGCTGTTGACTTCATGGATAGGTCAAATTGGCAACAAATATGTTACTCTGGGGCTCTTTGAATGTGTGAAAGGCAGACAGGCTCAATAGTTGCTTCTCAGTAATAATAATAATGATAATAACCCTCATTATTAAACTTGTACACTATATAGTCACTGAACAAATATTTATCGTGTACTTGACTAAGTGCCACTCATTTTTCTGCATTTTAGACATACAGTGGAGAAAAGCAACAGAGTCCTTAGATCCATGAATATTAAAACAAACAAATGTAAAGCACAACAGGCTGCAGTAAAAGCTAGGAGAAAAATAAAAGGGGATAGGAAATGGTAGGTGTTGCTATGGTATGTTCTGAACTAAAAGAGGCATTCATTGTTATTTGAGAAAAGAACTAAAGAAGTGAGGGAGTGAGACATCGAGTAAAGGCAGCTGAGGCTGAGGAAATGGCATCATGTGCAAAGGACCTGTGGTGGAATTATGTCTAGCATATTGGAAAAACAGCAAAGTGGTCAATACAAGTGAAGTAAAATGAACAAACAGGACAGTAGATGAGGATGCAATGTCCTACTTTCAGACATTTTAGGGCCTTTGGATTTGGCCATGAGTGAGATTAAAATGCATTGGATGATATTGTGTGGAAGGGTGACATACATTCTCTGACTTTGATTTTTAAAAATGTACTCTAGAGAATAGATCACAGAAAGGAAAGAATATAAGCAGTTAAAAAGTGATTGTGATAATTCAGGTGAGAGATAATGGTGGCTTGGACCAAAATGATAGCAGTAGACAGGTGGATAAGTAGAAATCTTCACTATGCATTTAGAAGGTATAACTAAAATAATTTCCTGAAAGATTAGATGTGGATTGTAAGAGAAAGAGAGGAGTAAAAGATAACTCCAAGAATTTTGGGCTGAGCAACTAGAAAAATGGAATCCCATTAATACGGATGGGGGTAAGGGAGGGGGAGCAGGTTTGGGGATGAAGGTCATCAGGAATTTGTTTTAGAACATGTTACCTTTCAGATGGCAATTAGATATAAGAGTGAAAATTTTGAGTAGGCAGCTGGATTACATGTTCTAGGGCAAAAGATCTGCTTTGAAGAACTAAATTGGGAACTCACCATGTATAACTCATATCTAATGCTACATGATTGGACTAGATAATAGGTACCTACTATGCATTGGGCACTCAGCTCAGCATTTGGTAGACCCCATTGCTTTGGGAAAAACACTCCCCAAACAGAGCTTTCCTACAAACTCCACAACAATCAACACAGAAGAGGATTTCTGTGACCAAATGTGGGGTTTTTCCCCACACACTAAGCAGGGGACACGAGCTAGGTGTCCTTTAATTCGATTCTGACACTTCCCTTGAGATGGTGTCAGATCCCACAAGGTGGGGACTCAGTCCCCAAAATAAGTCCCCCTCCCCACCCCATCTCCCCACACCAGTAGCAAGTCTAGGTCTCCAGAGCTTCTGACTGACCTGTTTCAAGTTTGGGTTTCCATGACCCCCTCCCTCTTTGGGTTTGATTAATTTGCTGGAGTGGCTCACAGAACTCGGGGAAACACGTTTACCAATTTATTATAACAGATATTGCAAAGGATATAGTTAAAGAGATGCATAGGGCGAGGTATCGGGGAAGGAGCATGGAGCTTCCATGCCCTCCCTGGGCACGCCACCCTCTGGGAACCCCCTCGTGTTCACCTATCCAGAGGCTCCCTGAACCAATCCTCTTGGTTTTCCTGGAGGCTTCCTTATTTAGGCATGATTGACAACCATGTAGAAATGCAAATGGACAAAAAGCACATGATCTAAACCTAGCAAGGCCTGTCTGTTCAGATTCTTCCTGGTCTCTTTCTGTAGCATTCCTTCCTGCAGCCTGTGGGGGCAGGACCCTCTCTGGAGGGTGTTTTGACCCATAATCAGACTAGGGTCCTGCCTTGGGCAGGTGAAAGGAGGACAGGAGAAGGTCAGAGAGAGAGAGATTCTGTCTCCTGAGGATGCTCCTGAGGCCTAAAGCTCCCAACATTATAACAAGGACTGAATGGGAGTTATGAAACTCCATAGAAACCATCCATGAAAACCTGTATATATATATAGACAGATATAGATAGATATAGATATAGATAAATACAGATACAGATAGATAGATAGATCATAACACCACAACTCCTCAACTCAGCATTTTCAGAGAAAATATCTCAATTTTACAAATTAAGTAATCGTGTTAAAGATGTTAGTGTTAACTTGGCCAAGATCTTGCACCTGGAATTCAAGGTCTCTTGTCTAAATCCCACTGAATTTATTCTACTGTCCAATTGTGTCTGGCATTATGTGGCCCAGAAGAGACTCTTAATATTTCTTCAATGAAATCTATGAGGAGATGGGAGGAATTCTTTTCTGTACTGGAGAATATGTAAACAGCACCCAGAGAGGTAGATTGACTTGCCTGAAATCAGCGTACAGTGTTAGAACCAGGAAGCTCGTAGTTCTTCCACTCTTCACAGCTGGCAAAAGTCAGCGCTCTAGAGAGTTTATTTCCTTAGGTTCCATGCCCCACATTCTCTCTCTCCACTTTCAGACCCCATTCACTTCTAGTAAGCCTGTTTTACTTGCTTTCCAGCCCAACAAACAGAACTCTTCTGTTACAGTCTGTTACCACTTGTAAAAGCCAGGGTTCTTCCACATTGGTACAATTTGTGGTGGGGACAAGGTGCAGGGGCCGTTCTTTGTTGTGAGGGACTGTCCTGTGCATAGTTAACATGTTTACCAATCTCTCCAGCCTTTACTCATTAGATACCAGTAACACCCCTTCCCCCAGTTGTGAGGAAAAAATGTCTCTAGACACTGTCAAATATCTTCTAGAGGGCAAAATTATCCTTTGTTGAGAACCACTGCTACAACCCATCTCATTTACTGCTACAACCCAATACATTCACTATATCGAGCTCACCTATAGAGGATGGGAATTGGGAAGAAAAAGGGAAGTCTAGTCTTTGTATATTCTGACTTGTTCAGGCTGCCTTAGAATCGGAGGTTTCCCAGCAATTCACTCAGAAGCTCACTGTGTTTTCATTCCTTCTCCAGGTAGGATTGCTGGTGCACAATCGGTCCCAGAGTTCTTTGGAACTTAACAATAATAGGAGCTCTGGGGGCTTTTACTTAGTGGTCATTTGCAGGCCATAAAGACTGCTGTCTCCATGATTTCAAGCAAGAGGTGTGTAAATCAAAAGGGATCTAATAAAATCTATGTGGTCAGACAGTAATTATGAAACAAATGGGAACTCATATAGGAGTGGACTGTAAAGGTATCAGGAAGTTTTCTGGGTTGCACCATAAACTTGTTTTGCACTAATGTCAACGACCTCAACCTAGAAAAGGAATTATTTTTCTTGGATTAGGTCTTTGCCACTGAGCTAGTATAACCATGATTTACAGCCCTAGAACCAGTCACATTTAACCCTGGAGCACTACACAAGGTTTGCAGTAAAGTACATGCATTCTGGAATGTTCCAATGGGAGGACTTATCCACTAAATCTGAACACTATGCTTCAAATTCTTTACTCATTTATTTTCTACCTCAATAAACACAGTACCCATTTTGAGATCTGTTGTACAGAGCCGATAGAAGTTCTCATTTTCAATTTTTACCATTATTTTTCTCATTCACGTGCAATATTTCCTCTCTAATAAAAATTACATCCCATATAATGGGTATAATTGCACATATCTTTTTTGTTTGTATTTTAAATATTACAGTACAAGATATAAGGCTGTAAAAGATGTCAAAGCATAATCATGTTCTGCAGAAAATAGGATTTGTTGTATGCTTGAGAGAGCAGCAGATAGAGTCTTCAATTGCTTACTGCAGATCTGCCATTTCTAATAATAATAAAATTGTAGAGGATGGTGTCATTGTGAAACTACAGAAAATGCTTCAGGACGGGCCGATTATCATTCGGCTCTAATGCTACCGCTGAATCATCACAGGGAAAATCATCACAACCATTAATAACCGATAAATGTCATAGATGGTGGAGAAAATATTTAAAGATTCAATGGTTTCAACCTAAGTGGTTCATGAATTATACATTTAATTAAGAAAAGCCAAATGGGAAGGTTTTTAAACTTCCAATTTGGAGGCATATTTTTTTCTTTCCCCATTAAAAAATACACGAAGTAAGCACAGCGGTGGCTGATGCTGGAACAAAATAGATAAAAAGCCCCCGCTGCAGGCTGGCTGTTTGGATGAACAGGAAGCGACAGGGGAGAAGGGAGCAGGGCATGGCGGGGACGCAGTGACAGGAGGGGCCTGCAGCTGGACGTCTTCACCAGCGCAGAGGTCTAGACGGTTTTCCCGAGCTGCTGCTCACTCGCTTCCGCTCCGCTTCTTCACTCTTCAGATGCAAAGGTCGTGCTAGCAAATCTCACGACCGTCCGAACATTCCGTGTTTCCATGAACCGAGAAACATCCTCTTCTCCAACACGCCCCCCAAAGGCAATTATGCAAGGTGGCCACCATTCGCAACCTCGATATTTCCCTTCCCAGTATGAATACACGGAGGAGACTGAGTTTTACCTTTTGTATCAGTGATTTCCAAAGTATGGTGGCAGACCCCTAGGATCAGCATTTTCCCCTGGGAGCTTGTTAGCAATGCAAATTTCCTGGCTCCTCCCCAGACGCAATGAATGAGAAAATCTGAGGGTGGGCGCCCAGCGGTTTGTGTGCTGACAAGAGCTACAGGTGATTCTGATGCACAGGGAAATTTCAGAACCGCTGCTTTACAGAAGCCCATTTTAGAGGGAAGAATTATTTCTCCAAGATTGTAAATCTGTTCCATTCCCTCCCAATATTAGCAATAAACACTGGAGTAATTTTTTGTGTTGTTGAGACAGGGTCTCACTCTGTCACTCAGGCTGGAGTGCAGTGGCACCATCATGGCTCATCGTAACTTCAAATTCCTGTGCTCAAGCTTCCTCTTGCCTCAGCTTCCTGAGTAGCTGGTACTACAGGTGCACACCACCATGCCTGGGTAATTTTTTTTTTTTTTACTTTTATTTATATTTTTAGAGATAGGGTCTTGCTATGTTGCCCAGGCTAGTCTCAAATCCCTGTCCTCAAGTGATTCTCCGGCTTCAGCCTCCCAAAGCAGGGATGGAGGATTACATAGAGTAATTTAAAACGACAGATTAACCTATGGAATTCTTAGGAAATTTGCCACAGGTCAGCAAATGTTGATAGGGGAGGAAATGGGTGGTAAGAAGAGTTTGTCTTAGAATGTGAGCAGGGTTGGCTAGGCAGAGAACTTGGGAGTTTGAAAGGAATGCTGAGGGTGAGGAAGAAGAGCCAAAGAGAGGAAACTGACATAGAAAAAGAGGATCAAGTGTAGATACATAGGAAAGCAGAAAGGTGGTGTTAGGTGGTTTTAAGGAAAAAGCAAAGACTTGGCATCTAAGAGATCTAGGTTCAAATCCTACACCCTCCACATGTTAACAATATGATTTGGAGAAATTATACTCCTGGGTCCTTCGCCCTTTCTGTATAATGGGTGTATTAGCAATACCCACTTAGTCTCATAAAACAAATGCTGGGGTGATGAAATGAAAGTACTTTTAAATTTTATTATTATTCTTTATGTAATCTTCCCTATTTCTGGACTAGATTCTTCCAGTGGCTTCTAAATACTCCACTATTGAGGAAGGTTACACCCCATATAGGAATAGATCGGAAAGTTTTAGCAGCTAAGGTAAAAATGAATTCACCAAAGGAGAGAGGAAAATTACAGTCTCAGGTCCCAAGATTATAGGTTGAAGAATACAAAGGTTTCTTAGGCACCAGCGGCAACCTGTAATTTCTAAGTGAAAGGGGTTACATTGGATTTCAGAGCGCTAAAGCTTATTTCTCTCCCCAAATAGACATTGAGTAAGGATCCGTAAGCTGAGACATGGCCCTGGGAATTTGCTCACGATTGTCTTTATTTCACAAAGGTTCAAAAGATGAGGAGTCAATGACGATGGGGGAATCTGAACTACATTTTTTTCCTTCTCTTTATATTGAAGAATAATTTACTATCTAGACGACTCTCTGGTTTCAAACAAAAACCCTTTGAGCATCCCTTTGGTGGAGACAGAGCAATGGGCTTAGAAGTGAGGCAGCAAAGGACATCGGTAAAGAAACTTTGAAGCAAGAGACCACATGGAATGATGAAAGACTCCAATAGGGACTTGCAAAAAAAAAATGAAGATTCAGTACCTGAGAACAGGGCAAGAATCTCAAAGCATATTTTCAAAAATAAAAAGCAAATTGCATTTATGCATACTTGATCTAAAAGCATAGACTCAGGGAGATCAAAGGAATGTTGAGAGTGGAGTAAACCATTCATAGCTTAGGTTTAATCTCCCATCCATTGTCAAAATAAATCTTTTTCTGTTTTGTTTTTACAACATCCCAAGCAATGTTCATCCATACTCTGCTTGATCATTTCTAATGGTAGAAAGCTCACTACCTCATAAATCATCCGTTGCCATAGTTCTAAAGTTTAGATTGTTCTCACTGTATTGAGAGTCGAATAGCATTCTGTAACCTCCAACAGCCACAAGTCCTACCTTTGCTTCCTGGACCTTGATGGAGACGACTGTATTTAACCCTTTGTGCACATGGCAGTCCTTCAATGTGTGAAGACAGCACTAATATCCTTCCAAAATCTTTTTCCCAGAGTCAAAATCAAAGTGTTTATTACTGTCTTTTGTGAATTAAGCTTCCAGCCTTTGCTGCATTTGTTGTCTATCTCTGGATACACCTGACATTTTTAATTCCCCTTTCTGTAAGGGGCACTCTAAACATACTATTCCAGTTCAACTGCATGAGTTATTTGGAAAGTGCTGAAAACACAGATTCCATGATAAATTGCTCAGACATACTGAAAGCAAATTGCTAGGAAAAGAGTTAGCTATCTATTCTAACAAGCTTCCTTAGTGATGCTAATGTGCATCAGGCTTGGGAATCAGTGCCTGAATAAAACATAATACTCCCATCCGAACGGTTCAGAGGAACAATAAAAAACGTTATCCGTCTCATTTTTACAAGTTGTAGCTCATTCTAGTGTTTAGCCTTTCTGGCACTATTCTCATCCTGTTGATTCTCTTCTCCATTTACACAAATAATACACAGTAATTTAAAATTCTAATACGACAGAAACACATTATGTGGAGAGTAAAAGCCTTTTATATTTCCCTCCCCTTACCCTGAGAAAACCACTGTATGCATCTCCAGGTTTTTAAATGTAATAATTTGCGGGACACACACACACAAGTGTCCACAATAATTGTTAAGGGGTTAATCTAAACATATTGATTTATAACATGCTTTTCACATAACCATACAGCTTGGGTTTTTTTTTTTAATTTTTTTTTTTCCTATCTGATACGACTTTTGTAAGTTTAATGGCACTTTTTGCATTTCCATATTTTGTGCAAAATAGCATTTTGCTGCTGTTTTTCATGGTCATATCTTCACCTCATATTTTCTTCATTCCTGGGAATAGTATCAGAGTTCTTCTGTCTATAAAGATGAATTTCTTTTTATTGACATTGTTTACAAATTGTAAGAAATTATTTTCTTCCTCCCTGCTATTAATGGTCTTTTTCTTGATACACTCACTTTTTTCTTCTTTCTCCTTTCTTTCATCTTTTTTCCTTCTTTCCTTTTTTCCTTCCCACCTTCCTTCCTTCCTTCTCACCTTCCCTTTTTGCCTTTCTCCTTCCTTCCTTCCTTTTTTTCCTTTCTAAAATCTGGTTCCCTAAGTTTATTGTTAATGCTTCATACATCTTTTTTTTCTCAGTAGAAGGAATGATAAAATGGCGACATTCCCTCATTTCCACTTTCCCAAGAGTTTTTCTCCATAGTTCATATTTACAAGTCCAGAATAGCTGTCAATTTGTGTTGCCCTGTCATTCTTTTGAGAATTTAAATTCAGTGGGATTAGTGAAGACTATTTCAGGTGGTCTGCTCCCAACTGAGGAAGCCTACTAGAATATATCAGAAATGATTAGCTTCTTTCGTCTCTACCATGTATTGCTTCTGCATTTAGTTTTTAATGTAAGTACAGTTGACATATAGGACCTGAGGTCTCTCCCTGGACAAAAGGCCCCTAAATGCATGAAGTGCTGTCCTGTGAGCCGTGATTTCCAAGTGCATGAGTGTCCATCCATGTGACGATGTTTTTGACCTAAGGGCAGTATGTTTCTCTTCTCCGCCCCCAGTTCCTGTACATTCCACTAATTTTGGGGGTCCCTATTCAACCAGCTACATTCTGCCACTTCTCTAGACATAGTTTTATTCTACCTTATTTCCACAATACACCTAATTTCTTAGCCTTCAAGTAGAACCACACTCACCAAACTTTCATGCATAAGAATATTTTCATTTGCTCAAAGATTTCTAGCTAAAACAAAAAACTGACAGCACACAATTTTTGTGAGGATGTGGAACAACTGAAATTCTCATACATTTCTGGTGGAGGTATAAACTGGTACAACCACATTGGAAACTTATTTTGTAGTTTCTTATAAAGTTAAACATATATCTACATATGGCTCACTCCTAGGAACCTATCCAAGAAACATGAAAATGTACACAGTTTTATACAAGAATGTTTATTTCAGCCTAATACATAATGACCTCAATCTGGAAACAATCCAAATAAATGCTCATCAACAGAAAGGTGGCTAAAGAAATTATAGAATATTCATAAAATACAATACTATTCAGCGGCATAATGGAAAGAAGTACTGATAGTCATGACAACATAGGTGAACATTAAAAATACGTAAAATAAATTAGACTTAAAATAGTACATTCTGTTTGATTCTATTTTTATGAAATCCAAATAGTAACAGAAAATAATCTATGATGATAGAAATCCAGTAGCAATTGAAAAAGTAGAGGACTGACCAGAAAGGAACATGAGAAACTTTCTGATGAAATGGAAATATTCCATATTTTACTTGGAGATGATGGTTACATAAGGTATACAATTGTTACAACTAATTAAACTGAATGCAACATCTGTGCATTTTAAATATGCTCATTATATTTTATATACATATATATATATAGTTATCTATAAGGTTTCCACAGACAGACTGATGTTCGGTAAGAGCAATGTGGCCCTCTTTCATCTTCATGTTCTTGCTGTTGACTATCTGAGCTATGTTTGTCTACTCTTCTGTTGCGTGGATAGTTCTTGTCCACCCTGTTGGTTTCCACATGGAAGTATTTCTTTTGATAAGTCTTTTCTGACCACACATCATGCTGAGATCCTCCTCTGGGCTCTCTGTAATACCTCTGTCAAAGCATATGTCACCCTATGTTGAGATTATCCACAGCAGGGGTAGTTGGCAGTAACTGGTGTGACATTTATGGGGCACGGATTTTGCTTTCTTATACTCCAAGACCTAAAACTGCCACGGAATAGCTGCTCACAACTTACGTAATCATTGAATAAGTAAACTCCAAAATCTGTGTTAGAGTCTTCAAACTTAAATTTTTAAGTTAAATTTTTTAACCAGCACTCGTAAGTATGTTTAATCCTTCTGACAACACATTGAGAAACATTGCTGAAATAATTCAGTGTGCATTTTAAGCCTGTAATATTTTATGTGTCTTAGAGCTTTTCTTAACAAATCCATTCACTTATCCCTTTCATATCCTATCATCACATCCTCAATCCAAAAAGTCAGTGATGGGCAGGGTGACCATATAATTTATCATCCAAACTGGGATATATTTAAATATAAAGGAATATTACAACTATACCAGGACTTTAGCTAGAAACTAGGCAAATGGGAGCACAATTTTATTCTAATTATGAAGAAGTAGGAAGAGGAATTCTCAGATAAGAACGAAGGAAGTAAAAACAATGCTATTTTTTTTCTGTTTTCAGATTTATCTTACGCATGGATCTTCAATGATAACCCTTTATACATCCAAGAGGACAACAGGCGGTTTGTATCTCAAGAGACGGGAAACTTGTACATTGCCAAAGTAGAACCATCAGATGTGGGCAACTACACTTGCTTCATAACAAACAAGGAGGCCCAGAGAAGTGTTCAAGGACCACCCACTCCATTAGTGCAGCGCACCGATGGTAAGAGAACAAGTTATCTTGGGACTGTACTTTGTTCATGGCTCTTAAAGCCTGGGGAAATCTGGAAAGTGTTCTGCTTCCTTCTTATTCAGTGGAGCCACATTATCTGTGAGTTTAGGTTCAACTCATACATATGATAAAAATCAGATATTATCAAAAATATAATAGAAAATTCTCTGACCCACATGGTGCAGTATACATGGTTCTGGGTATACCTTGCCATCTCCTTTCTGGCATCGTAGCAGCTTGTCTTTTCTTTGCTTAAAGACTATTTTATAAAAAATGATGTTTGCTTGGGGGAATTGGCGTGTGTGTATGTGTGCACGTATGGGTGCTGCAAAATTTATATAACTGAACCAACATACTTTTAAAGAACAGATGCTGCAACTTCTTATTAATGCCCCCTTTTTCCACATTTGCCTTTTATGTTCACCCTTTATTCATGTGGCTGGCAAAATGGGAAAATAAGTTCATACCCAAGGAAAGCAAAGCAAGACAACATTAATTATAAGCATTCCAAAGAAGAATGAAACAGGATTCATACTAATTATATTCCTCTAAGGAACATAATTCAGACTGGTCTCTGATGAGTTTTTTAGCTTAGTCAAGTCATAGCTGGTGCAAGATTTAGAGAGCTAGACAGTCTAAGGGAGTCATTGAAGTGGAAAAATCCTCTAGTTGATTCTTTAATTAAATGTTCACAGTGGGATACGGAAAGATAGAAAATCTGTTGGTGCATTTTATGATCAGTTTCTGGACTTGAAATGCAATACCTCATGGAGTTTCCCTCCCCCCTTGAAGAGTTTAAGAAAAGCAAGAACGTAATGCTAATAATGGCTAACAAAATTATGGAACCAGCTCCACAGAGGGAGTTCTTATGACAGAGCTTTTATAATCACTAACCAGCCAAATATATTTGCAAGGGCCTTAATTCAGATTTCAGCAACCATTAGACTTATGCATAAATCCAATTTCTCCCCCTCAGTGACTAGGCGTACTCTATTCATGACTGGACAAGCTGATAACCCAGCAATATGCATGGAGATTCTACCATATTTTTCCTTTTTTTTTTTTTTTTTCTGTCTACTCTTAGTTTCTACTTCTCCCCTACTTAATTCTTTCTTTCTTCTATCCCCTCTAATCCCTTCAACACATTTATGGTAAAAATAGACCAGAAGCATTATATGCAGTATTAAAAAATCAAACCTTTTCTAAAAGTGAGCATGCAAGAAATACCATGTCAATACAGTTAAAAAAAATCAATTTAGTTAAATGAAGTAATACTCTATCTTCTTAACCATAACCTTTTTGAATGCTTGTAATGATCAAGGTCTTAAAAATGGGGTATTTTTATTATATATATATATATTATAATTTTCACATTTTCTACATTTATACTGGCCATAAATAATCCACTTATTTTAGAAATGTATTACTCTGGTGCTTGGTATAAAAATAAACAATGGTCAAAGTTTTTAACAATCTCAAGTTGTCACTGATTAAGTTAATTAAGTTAGTGAGTATCGCCTACAGATATATTTCTGTTTGTTATAACTTCTCTGTAGGTAGTCTATTTATAGTACGTTAGACCGCTGTCTTATTCTTATTTTAGCTCATATCCACAATTCCTTGGGTTGGAAATTTTAAAACGGTAAAAGCAAAAAATTTTTATAGGTGTACAGAAAACTTACTTAGCAGTAAAACCTTATTGTACTAACGTGCGAACATTTATGTCTTTATTTCAATTAGTGTGATTATTTCATATGTTTTGCTGTGGAAACACTGATAATTTGGGCTAAGTGGTGCTGCCTCAGACTTCTTACAGTGTTAACCGAAAAATTCCTTATTCCTGGTCAGATCTGGCCCCATGAGTTCCGTGAAAGGGAGATAGATCTTAATACACTAGGAAAGGATCTTTTTTGAAAACTCAGAAGCATTTTAGAATCTATATGTGTCCAGTTCTTAACTGGAAACAGTAATTCTCATTAAGACCAAATAATCCAATTTTGGTTAATGAAGCATTTACTTCATAAAACTTCTGTTCTCCAGAAATGCTGCTAGCTCTTTTGATATTTAACAGGTGTGATGGGGGAATATGAACCAAAGATTGAAGTGCGTTTTCCTGAAACTATACAAGCCGCAAAGGATTCATCTGTAAAACTGGAATGCTTTGCCCTTGGAAAGTAAGGTTTTTTTTGTTTTTGTTTTTTCCTGGTTGCTTTGATTTTTTTAAAAAAAGAAATCTTTTTGTTATTCAAACATTGCTCTAAGGTAAATTACCAAATAGATTTCAAATGCTGGGCAGTACTGGAACTTTCTGATTAGAATTTAAACAAACATGTCTAACACTCTGAAAATGATTGGGGCTGCAGTTCTCCCCTAAATGTGCTGATATTTCCTCTAGTTCATGCATAATGAGACCCATTTAGGCAGCACATTGTAAGGAAATAAGTGCGCTTACGTAAGATGGTGGGCAAATCTCTAAACCTTCCACATATCCTTCACTCTACCTGGTCCCACATTTTTGAAAGTACATTACCTGGAGTGTCTCCTTGCTTAATTAATCAACAGTTCTGAGAAACGAAAAACCAGCACTGCTCATTTCCAAAGAAAGACTAATTAAAGTCCATTGTTCATAATGGAAGATTAGAAGCCAGCCCAACCTTCCCTGGTAGTGGAAGCATTTTATTTTACTCAGATAAAGGTTTATCAGGGATAGGTTTGGAATTTGGGCTCACAGAACATACTTTGAGTCATAAAAGACTTGACTCTTGCTATTAAGTTCTGAGGGCTTACCCCTAAATCCAAAGTCTGTTGCAAAGATGGCCATCACATTTAGAAACAGTGATTTATTCTCAAAAGTCTGGAAAACATCCTTACAAGTGTCAGTCTTTTTATTAACTAAATATACTCAGCAATCCAAATAATACTAGTTACTAAATCTTTTAGTTTCCTTCCTATAGATAAAATTTTGTGTATCTTTGGATTAAATTTCTCAGGTTATTAATTTCTCATGAATTTGAGACTATCTTTATTTTCATATGGTACTGATCTCATAGTATTTGTTCAATAAATAATTATTCATTGATTCAATGATTCTTAAAAAAGTGACAAATTGGGCTTCAAATCAGTTTTTATTTGTCTGCCATTTAAGACGTGATAAAATTTCACCATTTTCAAGCTTCCTCAGAAATTAAGGTTTACAAAAATAGCATAAAATGTTTGTCAGCAAAATACTTTGAAAATATGATGATTATTTTTAAAAGAAAATCAATGAAAGATAGTATTTGAAAAGAATATTAATAGCTTAGTCCATCATATTTGGCATCAGGAAATATGGATTCCTGAAATAAAAAATGTTCTTATATAATAAAAATAACTGAAAATTACTGAGCCTAGTTCTCAAGAATCTAATGAAAATAATTTATTTGCTAAGCACCTATAACTAAGCATCTATGATATGATATATATAATCTTCATAATCTTTCAGAGCAACTCATATTTTCATTATATATGAGAAACTGAGGCTCAGATTGGATAAGTAACCTGTTCAATTTCATGCTTCTATTAAAAGAAGGAGGGGCTGGGTGTAGTGGCTCATGCCTGTAATCCCAGCACTTTGGGAGGCCAAGGC